>LPNX010971720.1:198090-395624 GCA_001517045.1 Pseudotsuga menziesii | reverse complement strand
TTGGCGGGTAATCTGAAATACCACGAGGCTGCGGCTCCCTTAAGGGTATGTGGGAAAAGTCTACAAACCACATCTTCATGCTCCCCTGCCTTTAATCCTTCTATATCCAAATAAAAACTCTGCAAGTGGTCATCTACCAATATCTTTTCGTTAGGGTCAAACTTAGGCAATAGCTTTTCGAAAGCTTGAGGTAGGTCATGCAAAGGTGGGGTCAGATTCAGAGGTGATCTGGCCTTCCATGCAGGTGGCGGGTTTGGAGGATTAGGTGGCTGATTTGCGTTAGCTGCTGCCATAACTTGAGGTGGAGAGTGCGGGGGTGAACCAACAGGGGTGTGAACAGGAGAAATGTAGGGAGTCTCCGAGCCTTCTTAACTCAAAGGGAGTTCAACTTCTTGTAAGGCAGTCTCTACCAGCTCCTGCCAATATCCAACCAACACTGAATCTTCTATTAAAGGACGGTCTCTTCTCTTGTACTCTCTTTTAGGCAACTCAGGGATGATAGGTAATCCTCCAATCTTCTTTAAGTATGCCCTGGTGTGTCTTCTCAGATCGTTAACAATTTTGTTGTGAACAGGGTATAGATGTTCTCTTTCTTCTTCTTCCGGAATTGAATTGCGTGGTACACTACTTTCAGAACTGTAACCAGTGGAATATTCTCGGGAAAACGGGTTTCCTCGGCCAGCCATGCACTGGCGGCCCTCCTTCTAGCACCAAAACTGTTGAGGCCTGGAAAATCGCAGGCGGAAACAGTAAAGGATTCTCCCCAATCAGCGTTCCCAACTAGCCCGCTGACTGTTTGGTATAGGGAATCCGTCCGGTTTACGGTCCGGCTACCGTAGGTCAAAGTAACGACAAGGGTTTACCGGTTACGGCCCGGCCCACCGAGTTTTTGTAGTTTTGACTTAATGAATGATATGCACGTGCCTAATTAAATGCAGGCTGGTTCAAATGCAGGGAGCGGTCACAAAGTGATGCGCAGGTTCTTACCTCTCGTCTTATGCTCACCGGCAACCAAACCAGAAACGAACAGAAATAACTAACCGCCTAAACTATCCCTAGGGAGCAGGGTTGTCATTTTTTGATGAGCAATACATATTCATACACCATAAGAAGAAGAAAACAGGTAGCTACTACTTCTTCTGTAGCACATGAACGCTTACATATATTCAAACAATTAGATAGCCAATCATTTTATTACACAGTTATTGCTCGTAGTGGAAATATACCCAGAAAATTACTGAAGACCATCCAGCAAGAACATAGGTTCAAACATCGAATACTCTTACAGTAAATAAAGACTGCTGAAAACGAAATAGTTCCCCTTTGACATCATTTATTTAATTGCATTGATACATTCCACATCTTTTGCTCTTCCCAGCAGGCAAATCGCAGTTTTTTCCAGCAAAACGAGGTAGCTCCTCTTACAAGTCAACAATCACAAATTTTCCAGTGGAAAAAGCCCCTTCTAAGTCCTATCTTTTTCTATTTAAACTAGATCCTCTGCCTCCTAGGCTGCCCTCCAGCGTGTGGCTTTCAGCCTCCTTGACGATTCACCTCCTCCCTGACTGTTGCGTTCCCAATCATCTTTCATAAGTGTGCAAATTTCTGACCGTAACCACCGTGACTGCTTCCTAGGTGCCTTTGTCGTTCATCTATTTTGTCCTTTCTTCGATCTGAGTTGCTTCGGCGATCATGGGATTTTTTCTTGCAGACACTTGAGTGCATTATCTACTAAATTGAGGTATTAAGCGTTTCAAATTTCAGAGCATAAGATAAATCCACAGGGAACTAGCTTGGTTTATCCGGGTGAAAAAATTCATGGTAAAATGAATCGGCGGTCGGGCAGTACTTGGATCGGATGAAACAAGGTTTCTGTACCGGGTGGGAGAAGGCTCCAGGAGCCGTAACGGCGGGGAAGTGCCAAAAAGGGGGAGTGAAAACGTAGGCACCATAGGAAATCGGGCGGCGGCGGGAAGTGGGTCGGAAGCTAGAAGGTTCTGTCACCCACAACGGCGGACGGGACGCGAGTCAGTGGCGGGCGACGAAGTAAAGGAAAAGGTTCAGGTGGCAATCGGCAAGTCGGATGTTGGGTGACAAGCGGATCGGAGGTCAACTCCTGCCCTCTGGCCGCAACGGCGGGCGAGCCAAAAACTATAGCCAGCGATTTACACAGTGAATCGGGCATCTGGTGAAACCTCAGTCGAGCGGAAGGTTTGGTTAGGGAGCCGCAACGGCGGGTGATGTGAGGCTCGGAAACTTCAGAAAGAGGCCCGATCAGCAGCATGAAGGACCAAAATCAAAAAATCAACTTTCTCGCTAAGGCAAATATCAACATTCGACGGGTAGTGAACAAACCAAACACAATTCAAAATGAAAATGGACACGGAAAATCAAGAAGCGGGCATTCAACTTCAAACAAAAACAAACAGATACGCTCGAGGGTGCCAAGTCTTTGACAATCAATCCAAGAAAAAAAAGATGAGGAGGGGTCCCAGGGTTTAAGTGACATAAAATCGGGGAGAAACGTTGCGGTAGCAACAGTTCCCTTATCTGTAGTGGAAGTGGCTTATCAATCTATTGTTAATATCATTGTCGATCCTATCACGACTCCTTCTACAGTCTCATAGGAGTCGAAAGAAGCCTATATTCTCACTTGGGAAGAGAACTCTTTATATTTAGATGACTACTTAGACATGGTTTTACCTTCCAATGAATCCATTTTGGAAGCTATGAGTGGCAGAGATAAGATTTGTGAAGATATTCACCATAGGTCCTACTTTCTTCCAGAACTGAGTAGAATTGAAAACCAAGAGTTCCATGTGAAACTGGCAGAAAATGTTGATTTACTAATTAATCTTGTACCAAAGGATGAAATATTTGTTAAGGGGAATATGGAAAATATTTCTATTCCCATTCCAATCAACATTTCTGCAAACCCCAACATCATAGAAAATGTGCATATCGGTGCAAACTGCTCTCCGTAGGAGATTGCCATATATACTGCCTTATTTAAGGAATTTTGTGACATGTTTTACTAGTCATATGAGGAGATGTCAACCATAGATCCATCTATTGTGGAACATGAAATCTAGACTTACCCCGATGCTAAATCGGTTTGACAAAATCTTCAACTTGTTAATCTACGTAAAGTGGCAGCTGTCAAGGATGAGGTGGAAAATTTGTTCAAAGCCAGGTTTATCTACCCAATTGCTCTAGCGAAATAGGTCTCCAATCTCGTTCCTGTTGATAAGAAACAAGGGAGAATACACGTGTGCATTGATTTCTGTGACCTAAATAAAGTGTGTCCCAAGGACAACTACCCCATGCCCTTTATAGATCAAACCATTGATGCTTGTGCGGGTAGTGAAGTGTTTTCATTTATGGATGGCTTTTCCAAATACAATCAAATTCAAATAAAGATGGAAGACCAGCATTAAACGAATTTTATTTGTCCTTGGGGTACCTTCGAGTACAAGAAAATTCCCTTTGGTTTGAAAAATTTTGGGGCTACCTTTCAACAGGAAATGAACTTTGACTTCCGTGACATTAAGAATATTGTCGAGCCATATTTGGATGACTTTCCTGCCCCTTCTTGCAAGAGGAGGGACCATCCAGATCATCTTTGCTTGATTTTTGAATGATGTAGACATTATAAAATATTCTTGAATCCCCACAAGTGTGTTTTCTGTGTTGATTCAAGGAGACTCCTAGGGTTTATTGTGTCAAACAAAAGAATTCAGGTGGATCCTTTAAAAGTTGAGGCTATTGTAAATCTGCCTCCTCGCCATTCCATTAGGAAACTTCAAAGCCTGCAAGGGAAATCTAACTTTCTTCACCATTTTATAGTTAATTATGCTAAGATAACTAAGGGTTTCATGCACTTTCTTGAGCAGGACACCTCGTTTCTATGGGATGAAATTGCACAACTCGAATTCGAGGCATTGAAAAAGGCTTTGTTGTCGGTTCCTTTATTACATCCACCAGATTACTCTAAATACTTTATATTGTATTTGGCTGCTTCAGAGTTGACCATTGGGGTATTATTAGTTTAGGAGGATGACAAGCTCCAAGAGCATTTTGTCTATTATCTCATTCGTGCGTTAGCTGGTCCTGAACTCAAATACTCCCACATCGAGAAATTAGCATTAGCAATTGTCTATGTTGTTCAAAGGAGGCATCACTATATTTTACTGACGAAAACCATAGTGGTGGAAGATATAAATCCTTTTCAGTATGTTTTTTCCTAATGCATAATCAGGGGAAAATTCAACAAGTGGATAGTCATTCTCCAAGAGTTTGACCTTGATTTCCAATCTGCTAAATCTAAAAAGTCCTTAGTTTTTGCAAATCTTATCTCATAATTTCCTATGGAAGAGAATGTAGTGGTGAGGATGACTCATTCCCAGATGAGTATATCTTTCTGATTTCTGTTATATTTTTATCATTTAATCAATATGATCTAGGATCTATTTGAGAGAATAACATGCACAACAATAATCACAAGAGACAAGAGACACAAAGAGTTTTCCTCGGGGAAACCATAAAGGAGAAATCCTCACAACTTCCTCGGAGATAGAATGAGCACCAATAGCAAAATTAAAACCCAAAAACACAAAGATGATCTCTGAAAGTTGTTCTCTCTCTCAATTGTGTGAGCTCCTCCTCTCTCACTCATGCACTACAGTTGAGTGAGTGGGTGTTTCAAATAGAGAGTCTCACTCTATATTTATACTAGTTTTCCACTTGGCAATTACTCTACAAGGCTGACCTCACTAGGAGAGTCTAATAACCCTAATACCCCTCAACTATGGGGACTATTTCCCTGAATTACAATGGAGGGTTAACCTCAACTCAATTGTGGGGACTATTTCCCTAACTTACAATGGAGAGTTAACCTCAATAACTTTACATGATTTTATTATATTAATGACTCTCCCGATTGGAGGAACAAACATCTCCGTCGGGGTACAATGAAATACAATATAAAATGTACAAGTGAATACATTCCGAAGTTACAAATACATCAACATTCCCTCTTAACTAGGAAGGTGTTCTATTGACACAATTCGTTAGCACAAGTCTTCATCACTGGATCATCATCATCATCATTGATCCCACTATCTCAATCAAATGGTGCTATCTCTCAATTCTACTCATCATAGGAAGTTCTATAGAGCCAACCCTTTTTCATGATGGATTTAGGTCTCAACACTTATATCCAACCATGGGAGGCCCAGAATGCCACCATGTCATAAAGGCCCAGCGCTTACATCTGACTATGGGAGGCTCAGCCTGCCACCATGTCAGAAAGCCCCAGCACTTACATCTGACCATGGGAGTCCCAACCTGCCACCATGTCAAAAATTTCTAGTACTTACATCTGACCATGGGAGGCCCATCCTATCACCATGTCAGAAAGGCCCAGCACTTACATCTGACCATGGGAGGCCCATCCTGCTACCATGTCAGAAAGGACCAGCATTTACATCCATTGGCATGGTAGGACACACCATCTACCATATGAGGAAAGGCCCTCAGTACTTACATCTGACCATGGGAGGCCCAGCCTACCACAATTTTAGAAAGGCACTGCACTTATATCTGACCATGGGAGGCCCATCCTGCCACCATGTTATAAGGGCTTAGCACTTACATCTGACCATGAGAGGCATAGCCTGCCACCATGTCAGAAGGGCTCAGTACTTACATCCAACTAGGGGAGGCCTATCCTGCCACCATTTCGAAAAGGCACTGCACTTATATCTCACCATGGGAGTCCCATCCTACCACCATGAAGGGCTCCATACTTACATCCGACCATTTGAGGCCTAGCCTGCCACCATGTTAGAAGGGCCCAACACTTACATCCGACCATGGGAGGCCTATCCTACCACCATGTCGGAAGGAATCATGGACTAATCACTTCCCCTTAGAGGGAACCTTGATCTAGAGAACACCAAGATTCTCCCTGAAGTACTCAAAATTCACTATGGCCATTTCTAGCATAGAATTAAATCAAGGTTGATTATGTCTAAGGATAGCTTGCGAGCTTCTCTAAGACTGATTACATTTGAGGACAACCTACAGGGTTGTTTACGTTTGAGCAACCTATGAGCTTTTTGCAGGATTTTATGCTCAAACAAATTGTCTCACCAGCTATGTTAGAACTCCCTCTTTCAAGAGATCTTGATCTGGATCACATACTGGAGCTTCACTGCTCCTCTCTGCATCATACAAAAATGCAAGTCGAATCAATCAAATCAAATAGTAGTTTTCAAAAGAAACATACTACCTCCCAAATAACCAAGAAAGTGGAAATATATTTTTCCTCGGTTGTTCTCAGTGCCATGTAGGACTGCTTCCTTCTAAACCAAGAGATCACACCTGATCTCATACTGAAGCAGCACCTTGAAGTGCTCTTCCTATCAATGGCACTTCCTACCCAATCTGAATCTACATAACCCTCCAGGTTAATCTTTCGATTTGCTTCATACTTCAGCCCATAATCAACTGTACCCTTCAGGTACCTCAGAATATGCTTTGCATCAATTAGTCAGGAATTGGTTCAATGTGTTCACAGAAAAGCAAATATTTGGTCTCGTATTCATCAGGTACGTCAAGGAACAAATAATCTAATGATACATCATGGTATCAACCATCTCTGATGAAACATCACTCAATATCTTCAGGTTCGATGCCATAGGTGTGGCCATGGCCTTGCAACCCATCATCTCGAACCTCTTCAAGATCTCGACTGCATACTTACCTTGTCCAAGGAATATTCCATCTGCACTCTACCACATCTCCATGCATAGAAATTAATGCATCATACCCAAGTCCTTTATCTCGAACTCAACATCAAGTCTCCTTCTTGCATCTCTAATGAGTTCCTCTTTTCCTGTTAGGAACAGGTCATATAATAGGAGCATCACTGGTCTTCTACCTTAAACCTTGAAGCTAAGGTTGGAATCCGCTTTACTCTCAGTAAATCCTAGAGCCATTAGTAAGTTGTCCATCCCGTTGTATCATGATGAACCCCAGGATCTTATGTAGTCACTCCCTTTGAAGCAGAGCATTATTCTCCCTCTTCCTTTTGTACTCTATGTATTGAAACATTCTGTACTAGAGTGACAAGTAGCTTCCTCTGCTCCTAATATTATATGTATCCATATAGGATCACTGGATACCAAGATCCTCTATATTGAACCTTTTCAAAATTTCTTCACACCCATCTATGAGATTTTCATCCTCTATAGGGTTTCATCTTCAACCTTGTAGCAAAGGTTAATATCTCCATCACTCTAGGTGATCTTGAAGCTCCTCATGTATGTGTTATCCCATGGGTTCCTTCTGAGCTCGTACGAGGACTTCTTTCTTTCTTTGAAAGTATCATCATATCATTCTTCATCTTGGATTATTTCTCGTGCCCAAGGTGGTCTTCATCTCTTCAAGGTGGATGTACCGTTCTCTTTATATTCTTCTGAAGCTCTTTCTTTTTCTATGGTGTCTTTGACCCGAGAAGCTTTAGGTTCCTCTTCATGTATGCTAATTGGAGTAAATCTTGAAATGTCGTTACTTGTTCTTCGAAACGAGTCTCATCCTTCTTTTCTTGTATGCGATTGTACGCAATATTTCCTACAAGTCAAATGCACCAGTCGTATGGTTAGAAACATTTCATAAGGCATATTCATAATGGAAAATTCTTATGCATAATGATATAATCATGCAACTATTTTAGCTAATACAACATTCAACCATATCTCATGAAAACTTTCTAGATGCCTTCCATCTCTACCATGACGTAATTGAGGTTGTGCACTAATCCAATATATCAAAAAAGAGGTTTCATTCTAGATAAGTAGAAATGGAGAGTTGTATATCACCATAGGATACTTGCCCATAACATGCATATTATTAGTATACTGTCATTCTATCATGCATATTTCACAACTAAGCAATGTCATATAAACAACTAGATATTTAGAAAAAGACAATTCAAATACTTATCTTTATTTGTTTCTTGGGTAGAATTCTTCTTGAGACTTCAACTTCATCATCTTCTGCATTCATAACAACATCATTTCTTATCCAAATGCTAATATGGAGAAGAGGTTCTTCAAGAATTGAGTCCTTCATATTCCTCATCGCTTGAGGGATCTTCTTTGAATCGTGAGAGATTGAACTTCGATTGCTCCCATCTTCTCTTCTCTTATTATGAATCAAGATTCTTCTTGTGTGCACTCTTCCCATATTCTACTGAAGGTAATCACTTCCTTCTGGCACACATTCCTCGAATGAATGAATCCCATGATCCTGGCAGGCCGTTCAAGGTGGTTATAACAATATCTTATTCTTCTTTGATTTCTTCATCATAGCATCGAACACTTCCTTTTGGTGTCTTCAAGGATGACACATGAGGGTTGAGATGATATTTAATAGAATATGCAATGATTCTCTTGTCTCTAGCCTTAGCCTCATCTCCCTCTGGCTCTTAGAACTTCCTTACTGAAATATTCATCTAGGTCAATTTATTCAAGGATCACAAAGTTCCTATACTTCCATACTTGGAAGTTTTCAGCTTCACCAATCTCATCATCAAGCTGGTGTGATTATTCATTTTGAAATAAGAACCTCAAATGTAAATAGAAAAGGATTAGATATTACTGATTTGAGGTGTCCATCCCTGTTCTAGAGCTGGATGATATAGGGTTTCTCAAAGAAACCCTAATTTTCAAAAATTTGATTCTTTCAAATCTGATCAGAGATAAAGATGCACCTCCTAGAGGCGAGTTGAGCAACATACTCATTTTCCCAAAACTCTGTTCAGAACTGCAAAATATATGATGCCCTAGTTTTCTTCAATTTCTTCTACATAATTTCTTGATATTGTTTCTATGGTATTTCCAAAAGTACTACTCCTTTGTGTTTAAAACTTTGTACTAAGTTATCTACATCTGTCCCCTTTCCAACACTGTAGGTTTGAGTAGAATTGGTTTCACCAATTGGGACTTGTGAGAGTTTTCCCAAGGTGACTTATTTCAAGAGTGTTCATCATAGAGAACTTGTACATACTACCATGTGTCACTGTTTCACCTTCGGGGTCTAAAAATTTTACCACAAAAATTATAGTATGTTCCCTATCTGGCACATCTTGTGAATTGTTTTTTGGATCTTCATAGCCTAAGATATAGCAATTCTACCAAGGTGTCATGTTTAGGGATGAATCCTGGGAGAGGTTGGAACCCTGATTTGGAGGAATCATATCTCCCATAACATAGAGAATCTGAGGCTAAAAAGGTTTACACAAGGTACATCAGGAATTTATCTTCATCCTATAAATGTTTTGGCTCCTGATCCTTCCCCGATTTGGAAATATAGTGAATGTACCAAAACTACTAGTTTTAGTATTTTAGGGTTTTTCAGGCATGAAACCCTAATTTCTATTAGCTACCATTGCAGTTGTATTTCAGCTGTACAGTGAAACTTCTCTAATTCATCTTTTAATGAGAACATCAAATGGAAATACAAGATATTTAGATCTTACCAATTTGATATTCTTGAACTGGATCTGGAGCTAATCTTTTACAGTGCTGATTTTCTGGTCCAGGGTCAAATTAGGGTTTGACTTTCCAGGAGTTTTACCCAACCAAAAAATTTGATCTTGGTCTCTAAATTTCTATTTTAAGGAGGAGAGAAATCCTATGTTGGGCTCACTCAAAAATTCCTCTTCTGTGAAAATACCTAATTTCCCATAGTAGTGTCAGGTTAAAAAATGAAAATGCCCGGAATCAAATTCTGCTTCAACAGAAAGATGCACCCTTCAATGGAGAGTTAGCATGGCCTCCTTTTTCTGATGATCTGTGGAGAGAGGGACCCAAAAAGTAAGAATCCCTAGCTTCTACAACTGCACAGTGTCTTCTTCTCAGGTTACCTCTGATACCATGTTATATTTTTAACATTTAATCAATATGATCTAGGATATTATCTGAGAGAATAACATGCACAACAATAATCACAAGAAACAAGAGACACAAAGAGTTTTCCTCGAGGAATCCATAAAGGAGAAAACCCTGCAACTTCCTCAGAGATAGAATGAGCACCAATAGCAAAAGTAAAACCCAAAAACACAAAGATGATCTCCGACAGTTGTTCTCTCTCTCACTTGTGTGAGCTCCTCCTCTCTCACTCATGCGCTACAGTTGAGTGATTGTGTTGAGAGTATCACTCTCTATTTATACTAGATTTCCACTTGACAAATACTCTACAGGGCCGACCTCACTAGGAGAGTCTAATAACCCTAATACCCCTCAACTATGGGGACTATTGCCCCAACTTACAATGGAGGGTTAAACTTAACTCAATTGTGGGGACTATTTCCCCAAATTACAATGGAGGGTTAACCTCAATGAATTTACATGACATTATTATATTAATGACTCTCCTGATCGGAGGAAAAAACATCTTCGTCAGGGTGCAATGAAATACAATATAAAATATACAAGTGAATACATTTTGAAGTTACAAATACATCAACAATTTCCACCTCTGATCCCTAGTACAGAGATATCCTTATATATCTCCAGACTTTTAAGTTTCATGCGTCCTTCTCGATGGAAGAGTGGCATAAATTTTGTGTCAATGCAAAAAAACTACCTGATTATAGGTGATACTTTATATCGTAGAGGGGTACATTCTATTTTGCGTCGGTGCCTCACCCATGAGGAGGTTGAGCATGTCCTAAATGATTCCCATAGCGAAGTGTGTGGGGATCATTTATCTGGGTTAGAAATGGGCCAAAATATTTTACGTGTCAGTTATTTCTAGCCCATGATATTCAAATATTGTGTGGAGGCTGTGAAGCGTTGTCATCCATGTCAGCTCTATACCAGGAAAATGTGGTTGAATCCTACTCTGTTATTTCTCGTCATTATGGTGGGACCCTTCACTAACTGGGGGGTGGATTACGTGACGTGCAACCCAGTTTCTATTGGGGGGCATAAATATATCATTGTCGGTGTTGACTACTTCACAAAGTGGGTAGAGGCAACGCCTACCTTCAAACCAAATGGCGAAACAACAGCTTACTTTGTGTTTAACCAAATCATTACTCATTTTGGTATACCAAAGGATATTGTCACTAACCATGGCAGTCACTTTCGGAATAGTATGATGACCATGCAGACTACTATGCTACTGTTTAAGCAATATCACTCATCTTCCTTCTACCCACAAGAGAATGGACAAGTAGAGGAAGTAAACAAAACCTTGAAAACCATTCTAAAGCATACCATTAACGCAAGTTGGTCAAATTGCCACATCATGCTATATCCTATATTTTGGGCATACTGGACTAATGTCAAGACTGCTATACATTTTTCACCTTTCCAACTCGTTCATGGGGTGTAAGAAGTCACGTCATTCGAATGCGAGATTCCATCTCTTAATATATCTATTCATGTATTTCCTGACACTACGGAACTAGAAGAGTGTTTGCTTCACTTAGAAAATATGGATGAACAATGCAAAGATGCGTTGAAAGAAAATTAAGCTCACAAGAATAGGGTAAAGAACCAATATGACAAAGAAGTTAAGCCAAGAGTTTTCTTTGAGGGGGAGCTTGCTTTTCTCTGGGATCAAGACAAAGAACCCCTAGGGGCAGGAAAATTCAAGTCTATGTGGTTATGTCCCTACATCATGTCAAAGATATTGAAAAAGGGAGTGTATGAATTAACTGATTTTGATGGAAATAAGTTGCCTGAGCCTAGAAATGGGCTCCACCTAAAGAAGTACTACACTTAGGCATGGTACTTGTTCTTGTATTTTTATGTACAATAGTTAGCTGGTTAGTGTTTCTTATATAGTATGTTTGTTGTTTTAGATGTCAGCCGAGTGGTTCATAGGTTTTGCGGATGGTGTTAGCCGTACTTGTAACCTGGCTTCAACCGCATTGGTTATATATTCACCCTCAAGACACCTAGTTTCCTCTGGTGGTGCTTGTTTAGGTCCTGCTACTAATAATGTGGTCAAATATATGACCATTATTGAGTTGTTATGGGATGCTATACTACATGGCATTACCCATCTGGAAGTCGGACTTGACTCTCAGCTGGTGCTTTCTCAACTCAATGGCGATTATCAGGTGTGAAACCCTACTTTGCTACGTTAGTTTTTGCGTGTAAGATTACTTCAAAGAAACTTTGAATATATTTCATTTAATCACACTTCAAGGAATGAAAATACAATTACTGATGCTTCTGTGAACTACATATTAGACTGACACTTAACACACATTTTGTAAAATAAATAAAACATAGGCATTTGAGACACATATAAATAACCAGGAATATATATATATATATATATATATATATATATATATATATAATAGGTCCATAGATATATCAAGTTTTTTATCTGAATATCCTGTCATAACTGTATAAATATACAAAAAATAGGACCGTATTCCATATGTATGCCTATAGATCTAAGCCTACTCCTCAGCCTCCTCGGTGATGGTTGTCTCTTCGGCCTCCCTGTAATGTATAATGACCCTATATACCCTTCTAAGAAGGTGTATCCAGGTAGTCGAAATCCCTACTACAAACTCCTACATGACAATGTGAATCCGCTCTATACTCATGGTAGGGACCTCTTGGGTTATTCTGTCCAGCTTCCCCTCAAGAAATTGTAGTATACTCTGATCCCCACCCTATGTGGGCCACACAAAGGTCCTAGGGTACCCATCGGGGCATACAGGTCCAACGTCTGCATTTAAAAACATTTAAAATGGATCAAAACTCTTATACATATGTATATACATAACTTTATGATTAAAATTCATAAAAAAAAAAATCAATAACATAAAAAGATAAAAATACCTATCTCTCCCCATGCCTCCCCTCACAGGAGGACAACGTCATTATTTCCTAGGAATTCCAATCCAGCGTATGGGAACTTCTCAAGCGCTGGTACTTTCCTTTCTCGCCACACATAGAAATCATCATCATAAACACTTTGGACTGTGTCATATGCCCCAATTTGCAAAACAATTTCATGTTTTTTAGGAACATTATGTTATATTTTATGTTAAAGTTTGCAATTAATGACCAAGTGGGGTCAAGGATAATTTAATGTATTGCAAAATAATTTATTAATAAATAAATGAAAGATTGACAACAGCTTAGGGAAGTTATTAAATGAGTGTTTTACAGGTCACATGGTGGAGGAGGCTGGGTTGAGAGCAGATTGACATGCGACAGCATCCTCAAACTACTTCTAGTTGTTGTAGGTGGAAACTTCCCTATTTTTGTGGTCATGATTCCCCAAGAAAGTGGAACAAGAGCAAGTGTCTCCTTAAGTAAAAATTGACCCAAAATACCTAGGAATGCTAATAAAAACTTCGCATTGAAGACAGCTGAGGCTTCTCATGTTGGATTTGTGATCATTTAGACTAAATGAAGTGCACATGAGAAATTCGATGGAGGGAACTAGCTGAAGTAAGTTTGACTGGACAAGTGCTGAAGACCTGAACTAGTGCAGCTATTCTAAGCTGAATTCATACTGCTGAACACTCAGTGGAGTTGTAGAGGATTTCTAGACTACATCTCTCACCCATTACTTCTACCAGGTGGACCTGGAGACAAGCTCAGGGTCCTGAGAATTGCAGTCCAGCTCTTCTCCAAGAGTTGGTTGGGAGGAACAGTTTCCTTAAGTTGTTATCACCTCATCTATACTTCCAGGTTTTGTTTAGTTCAGTCGTTTAAATTATTTACTGTATCTGGAAAGTTTAAGAGTTTTCAATAATATAGTATATTTTCTGTTTTATTTTTGTTAGGGATAAATCGGAGAATTATATGCTGTGAAAGTTAGTAACTAGCTAGATTAGGATAAATTAATAGAGAAATTTCTTAGTTAATTGATAGATAGAAAGAAAACACCTAAACTATATTTTTCCACACCTTTTGCAAGGCAATACTCTAGTACAGTAGGTTTGTTTATTTTCAAATAGTGGATTCAATATAATATGTATGCAAATGCAAATGGTTATTTTCTACATGATTTGTATAAATTGTTTATAGAACTTCAGTTGTACTTGTAATACTTACTTAAAGTATTTAAAATAAACTAAATAAAGACAAAAGGAAAGCCTAAGTAATACACACTGGTATGTGTAATATTTTACATAGTAAAACAAACAAAATTACATATTATAAACCTAGTATGTAATCCTAAATAGATATTATAGAAACAGTAAATTATCTAGACTAAGTTTAATTTAGTAGAACAGTAAACTAGGTTAAATAATTACCCGATTAGCTCACCTATGTAAAAAAATGCAAACTAGGGTTAACTGAAACAAATTTACTAGCTCTGTAAACTTAAAATAAGAGTTAGGGTTTATGAAAGATCTGTTCTTTCACAACAAAATAAATTCACAATTTATAATATCAAAACCTAGCAGTATCTTCTAGAAAGTACAAAAAAGGAGTACATTTATTCAAATTAAGTTCATTTCTCTGTTCTACTATCAGAATTCATTGCTGCATTAAAAATTATGCTTTTATCGAAATATTCCATTATCATAGGTCCTCAAATCATAATTCTTTTAAAGAGGAAACAAAATTTATTAGTAATCAATTTAACCCTAAACTCTGAAAAGTAAATAACAATAAAAGTAGCTAAAATAAATAGAATATACATAAATATAAACCAAACTGAGATACTGTTAATTCAGCCTCAAGCTGTGAAAATTCTTTTAATATTGAAAACAAAACTAAACAAGCATACTCTCAGCCTACGGCGTTTACATCACCAGTCAAGGCTTAAAAGCATGAATAAAAGTATCTGCATACAAACAGAGTTCTCATCAAAACCAAACATCTATTTCAGCTACAAAATCTCTTTCAAAAAGGAGAAGTGATGTAAGAACAACCTTTAAGTTTTTTTTTAAAAACCCTAAACTAATCCTCATAAAACAACCCAATGGACTGTCAATAAAAGTCACGGCTTAAAGCCAGTACCAAACAACTTCATTAAAATTCAACCATGGCCGAAAAGGCTCAAAAACTAATTCATTACGTCTCAGCTGTGAGAGCATGAATTCTTCCATTACAAAACATCCACTAGGGCTTGAAGACAAATAGAGCATCTAATTAACCACGGTCGAACCAGTAACCATCATTCACACAGCAAAACCTTGCTAAAAGCGCCATACATATAGAGCAAGAGAACCTTATGTGAAACCGAGGCTTACCAGTTTGAATGCCTTCCTAGAAGCTCTGTTGGTGGATTTTAACGAAGTCGAACTATCGTTGGAAATCCTGCACGAAATCAAAACCATGATTGTTAATTATACATTTTTCACAAATTACAAACTTAATATTGTGCAGAAGAGTTTTAAATAATTCATTTTCTTACCAAAAGAAGTGTAGCAGTTATTTGGAAGTCATGAGCTAACCCTAGATTCCTTCATCAACAACCCGAGATGAAAAGGAGCACTACCTCAAAAAAAATGCAATTTGCAGTGTTCAGGAATGAAGTTTCAGGCCACGATGAGGTAAGGACCATACCCACAGGAGGAAATAAGCAGTAAAACAAAGTATCAAAGTCACTCTTCCAACAAAACCCTTGCACATCGGTTATGGTCATAAACACTCATAGAGTACCAAACTCATTCAAAAAATCGATAGTGAAGACAGCTCAACCTGCAACATTTCTTTTCAACAGTCAAACCACCCCACAACAGTAGCAAGAACTGTGCTCACTTATTACTGCACAGAAACGTGAAGGATAGACTTGCAGAGAAGCTCGGTATAGCTTATGGAAGGCATGTATGCAAAATCAATGGAGGATGGACAACAATCCTGGCAGCCAGAAGCTCACAGCGCGTCCACCCCACAGCAGAGACAAAGCACAAAATGTGATTTTAGGGTTAGGACAAACCTTTTCTTTGCCTCCAAATTCAACACAAAACCTAATCATCAACCACCAACCACGTGTCCTCCAAAATTATTTCCAAATTATGGGTTTCATGCTATAGTTTGAAAATCTCGTTTTAACATGCACAATCATTGTTCACAAGTCAAAACCTTATGATATCATTGCATAGCATCAATATCCTCATTATGATTTCTTGTTTTTATAACCAAAGACTTTGTGTTTGAGAGGTGTTTATTTACACTAGGGTCTTATGCATAAATTTAAAATATTTATGTTTTTCTCAATTTAAACAATGTTACTATTGGTTGTAGTAAGATATAAACAATGGAGTAATTAACATTATATAGAAGAACTTATCCATAGAGATATTTATTTTAGGTTTTAGTCTAAACATAGTTCTTAAATTTCAAATATATGCTTTGTCAACAAAAATTCATATAAAATGAGATTTCTGACACAAGAAAATCAATTATAAATACTCAGTTAAGGAGAATCATTAGAAAAGAATAATTGAAGTCTTGGAAAGAACTTGAGTAAATATAAATAGTACTTATACCTAGCACTAATGATAAATGTGAAATTTTTGTCACAAGTAGATTTAACATATCCTCTAATATTTAGACCTCTTAGGTTATTGTGCTCTTAATGGCAGCAGTAGATCTGTTTATAAAATGCCCATCTAAAATTAAATACAAGTCTATAGCTGAAAACACATGAAGGAAGGTCATTTAAATGAGTATTGAAGTAGTCAGCATAACTGAACTAAACCCAATTGATTACAATAGTGTTTTAAAAACATTTATGTAGATTTCTAAACAATAAAAATATCAACAATGCCTCTTACAGGGTCAAGCAGCAAAAACAAGTAATTTAACTAGCATTGTATCTATTGAGGCCTGGAAATTTGCAGGCAACAACAGCAAGGGATTCTCCCCAGTCAACGTTCCCAACTAGCCTGTGACTGTTTGGTGTAGGGAATCCGTTCGGTTTGCGGTCCGACTACCGTAGGTCAAGTAACCAAAATAAAAAGTTTTACCGGTTGCGACCTGGTCCACCGTGTATATTTTGTGTTTTTAGTTTTAAGTATGACGTGCAAGTGCCTATCTAAAAATACAGATTGATTAATAATGCAAGGAGTGGTCACAATGTGATGCACGGGTTCTTACCTCTTGTCTTAGACTCTCTTGCATCTAAATCACACATAGCAAGAAATTAAAACTAACTACCTAACCTATCCCTAGAGAGCAATATTATCATTTATTAATGAGTAATGTATTTTGTACATGCATTATGAAAAATCATCGATAGCTAATACTTCTTTCAAAACACATGAACAATTAAAGATATTTGAACAACCAGATAGCCAATTGTTTATGAACAACATTCATTACTCATAGTGGAAATTTTCATAAAATAAACCAGAGAACATTCATACAAGAACATAGGTTCAAAGAGTTAGAACGATCTCATAGTTAATGGACAAAAAGCTGAAAACGAATTAGTTCCTCTTCAACAAATCCATAGCACAACATTTGAACATTACACCAAGCTTTCTCCAACAAGCAAACTGTAATTATCTATTGCAAAAGGAAATAGTTCTTCTTACAATATGTCTTCACCAATCTAACTGGGAAAAAGTCCTTACCCTCTCTCACTCTCCTATACTTATACTACAAGCAAACTCTTGGGATGCCCCTCCATGACCTTTGAGCTCCTCCACCATTTAATCTCACAATTTTGTCCTTTTGTGAGTGTTCATGATTCATGCAAACGTTACATTTCAGATTTATGATTTAAGAGCATTTTTATGAAAAAGGGACCCGCTTGGTAGCTGCCAAACTTTTCCAAGCCTGGGCCTCTACCTCTATTTATTTCACTCATTAATCCGTTGGTCTCTTGCTAGATCCTGTTGAACTTAAACCCGACTTTCTTCTTCTTTTCTCTATTTCTACTTCTTCAGTTTTATTTTCTTCAGTTGGCTCCCTTCTACTTTGTCCTTTAGATACATCTTCTCTCCAATAGCGATCATCAAACTGGATCTAAACATGCTTCTAAATCCATCTGCAAATAAAAACAAAATTTATCATTAATTTGGACTACAACTTATCAACAAATGTAAACCATACTAACAATAAAATTGATCATCAAAATGAGGCCCTGTACTGCACTCTCGTCGCAAAAACCTTAAAATGATGGAAAATGAAACCTCTACCACCCATAAGATAGGGTGAAAACACACAAAGAACGGGTGGGAAAAACCCCCACCAACAGGAAAAATAAGCATCGGCCAGACAAAACTCCTCATCGGTGAATGGGAAAGCTAAAAGTCATATAGTTAGTTCACCAATCTGCCGTAATGGTGGAAACAAAAAAAAAAAAAAAGAATCACGGGTCAGCATAAAGTGATGGAGAAATAAAGCATGGAAAGCTGTCACATTGGAGATCAAAACAACTATAGCATAGGATGGTCAACTTGCTAGAGAGCCGCAACAGTGGAAACCATACAAACACCGGCTTCTGTTTTCAAATGAAAAAAATGCAGCGATCGGGAGTTTCCATGACTAAACGCCAGCGATGATGAGCTCAACGCAACCGTCGTGTCAGTGACACAAGAGACTAACCCTCTGATCAAACATTGAAAACACTCCAATAGAGAAAACAAATCATCAAAAAGCAAAGGTTTAAGCAGTAAATCCATGGAAACACCAAGACTAAGAATTATCCGTCAGCAAGATAGATCAATACATAGCCACAACGACAGAAGGTAGATGGACAATGGATTCCGTAGCAACAGAAAACATCGGTGAAATTCAGGACAAACCATTGGTGAACGGAATAGCAGCGTCAGGCAATTAGTTCATTGAGGAGTCACAACGGCGGGTAACAATCAAACTACGGCTTCTCCGAAAAACCAAAAAAATGTTAAGTCTTGAAAAACTTCGGCGGTACAGTGATAGAAGTAGTTTGTTTCTTCTCTGACACTGCGGCTGCAAAGAGAAATAAAACTTTGATTCGAACAAACATGGACTGTCGATAGCACTGAAAGAAATCATTCATATCAAAAGACAACATTTTCAGATCGAACTTTAAAATCCATGACCCAAAGCATTTGTAGACACAACAATTTTTCGAAAAGCATGAAAATGGTTGATCTCAAGACAATCCAAACTGTAGCAGATGAAAAACAAAACAGAGCTCATGAATCCACACACTCCCAGGCAAGATAAAATAAAAAGGAGGGTCCAAAATTTCAAAAAATTTCGGAAAACAGTTGCAGCTACAACAATTGGCGACTACTTGGTGCACCTAGATCTCTAGACAATTTATTCCTTAATTAACAGACTGTTTAAAAACCAACATGTTGAATTCTTCTAGATGCCTGGATTTCCCAAATGGCAAATATATTTACTTTTAAACATTGATGATAGTCCAATTTAGGAGAATGGAAACCAAGATTTCCAAGTCAAGATAACTCTTTTGAGGCCAGGAAGATGAGTTTCATTTATTACCTCTGTCTTCAGGTAGCTTCCAACTTGGACACCACAGGATTGTAACATGTGGTAAACAGAAATATTCATTTGTTCCTCATTCCCATGCCATTTTGCACTTTTTGTGCTTCTGGACTTTTTTTTCCTTTCTTAAGTCCTCCTGCATGCCTTTCTTTCTGAATTTTTATTCAGGCTCCTCTATCCATAGTGTCCTTTTGTGTGAGAGATATATTTAACTTTCAGCTCACGAACGGAGAAGAACTTGGCAATTTTGTACTCATATAGTCCAGTACTTAGTTTTGATACATATTGCTTTCATAGGAGTTTTTTACTCTTATCTACCTTTTGGCTTTCAATTCTTGGCATGGGATCATTTATATATAATATACTGTTTACCCTGCTTCCTTTCCGTGGGTCTTTTGTTGTCACCCCCTAGGACATTTTACATGTGAGATGGATGGAGACTCAAAAGAGTATTCCAGACTTTTGATCCTGAGTTATTTTACAAGGATTAGGTAGGACTTCAATGTGTTCATAGCCATTTAGGAAAACTGTTAAACTAGAAGAAATTCTTTCAGATAAAACAATAGTACACAGTCTTATAATCAAGGATTTTAGTTAATCCAGAATTTTGATTCTCTCCATGCAACCAAAAGTTTGCCTTTTTTATTGAAGTCAACCAACAGCTAACTAAAACGAATAGAAATAAAATAAATCAAACATAAACCAACAAAGCAAATTATTTATGTACAAAGCAAAGAACAAAACAAAAACTCAGGAAAAATAAGGTTTCAGAACTAAACCATTTACTGATAAGTTCTCTTCCCACCCATGTAAATCTTGCAATTTATAGGTTGAGGGGCCAAGTTTTTCCGCAATCTGGAAAGGGCCTACCCATAACTATTGAAATTTCATGTGTTTTCCTTTCTCATCATGGGGGTGGTCCCATTTGAGAACCAAATCTCCCACCTCGAATTCTTTTGTTCCAGCTTTGTGTTTATCAAACCATCTCTTTACTACCTCTTATTGTTGTTTAAAATGTTCTATGGCCCTGGATCTAGATTCCTTTGCCTTCAAAAGATTATGTATCCTTATCTGCAAGACTTCATTATCTGATCCTCTGGATTCCTGAGCTATTATGGAAGAGGGTAACATGATATTGGGGGGTAGAATGGCCTCTTTTCCATAAACAAGGGTATACGGGGACACACCTAACGAAGTCTTGGGGGTGACCCTATCAGCCCAAAGAGCATTTGGTAATGCTGAGTGCCAACTCCTCTGATTTTCTATCACCGTCTTTTAAAATCCTAATCAGATTCTTGTTCGTAGATTCATCCAAACCATTTCCCTATGGATAGTAATTTGTAGAGTAATGCAACTTAATTCATTTCTCACAAGCAAATGCAGTTAATCTAATTGAGGAAAAGTAAGTAGCATTATCGAAAACTAAAGCAATTGTAACTCCAAACCTGGTCATAATATGATCTTGCAAGAAGTCCATGACTGTATCTTCATTTACTTTACACAACGGAATGGCCTCAACCCAACAAGTGAAGTAATCGGTTGCCGTCAGAATATATTTGTGTTGCAAGGAAGAATTTGGCTTTATCTCTCTGATTATTTCCATCCCCCACTACTCAAAAGGTTTTGTTATCATTACAGGATTTAATGGTCCTACTGCTTTAACTTGTCTTCCACCACACCTTTGGCAGATGTCGCACTTTCTGACATGGTCATGTGCATCTTTGAACAGTGTGGGCCAATAGTATCCAGCTCTAAGAATTTTATGTGTTGTTGTATCTCCAGAGAAATGTCCTCCAGCAGGCCCATCATGTAAGTCTATCATTACCTTCTTCGCATCTTCTTTCTCTAAGCATCTAAGAAGAACTCCATCATAATTATTTCTAAATAATATTCCTTCAACAATCTGATATGAGCCTTATTTAAGACACAGTGCTCTTCTTTGCTTAGAATTCCAATGTTCCAGTTACAATCTCGCCTGAAGGTAATGCACAAGATCTCGATACCAGGAGTCCGGAGCTGTGAAAAGAGGACATACATCCATCAAATGCAACTCAGCTTCATCTTCCCAGTCATGTTCTTCAGTGTCTTTACTTTTAGTCATCACTTTACACAATCCTTGCCCTTTAACTATGGAGGCTGGATTGAATTCAAGGTCATACTCCTATAGAGTTGTTACCTAGTTGCCTCTTCTTTCTCCTAACTCTTTTTGTACGAAAAGAGACCTCACAGCTGGGTGTGGAACTATGACCTTTGTCCGGTTCTTAAGTATATATGGTCTGAACTGTTTTACCACTTTGAACACTGTGTAAGCCTGTTTATCCACAGCTGGGTAATTCAAATCGGCCCCTTGCAAACCAGTGCTCATAAATGATATGGGGAACTCATCTCCCCCATCTTCCTTCTGGGTAAGCGCAGCTGCTAGTGAATCATCAGATGTGAAAGTGTACAAAATAAAATATTTCTCAAAATCCAGCCTTTTGAGGGAGGGTGCTTGTGCAACAACTGTCTTTATTTTACTAAATGCATTCTTCTCTACATCAGTCCACTTGAATTGTACACTTTGCTTTACCATTTGCTGCAAAGGTTTAACAATTTGAGCGAAATCTGGCACAAACCTTTGCACGAAATTTATTGTCCCCATAAATGATTGCATGCCCTTTTTATTATGGGGTAAAGGAATATGTTCGATAGCTTTGATTCTCTCTGGGTCTATGGAGATCCCTTTCTTAGACACCACATGGCCCAACAACTTACCTTCTGTAACAGCAAACACGCACTTCTTGAGGTTTAGTGAGATACCATATTTTCGGCAGCGTTCAAAAATCTGCTTTAGATGAAATGTGTGTTCCTCTCTTTTCTTTGAGAATATCATGATTTCATCGAGGTATACTAAGACACTATGGCCAATCAGACCGTAGAAAGCTATGTCCATAGCCCTCTGGAAAGTAGCTCTAGCATTTATGAGTCCAAAGGGCATCCTTTTGTAAGAAAAAGTTCCCCACCTGGTTCTGAATGTCGTTTTAAGTCTGTCTTCTTCAGCTACTAATACTTGATCGTAGCCTGAGAATCCATCTAATAAAGAGAATAGTTCAGAACCTGAAACCATTTGCAATATCTATTCCATGGGTGGGACAAGATAATTGTCTTTATCTGAGACGCGATTTAAGTTTCTGAAATCCACACATAGCCTAATTTCTTCGGATTTCTTCCTTACTGGTATCAGATTTGAAACCCATTCCGAGTGTCTAACCTTGAAGATAATTCTAGCATCCAACAGCTTCTTTACTTCATTCTAAATCAAAGGTTCTAATTTTGGATGCATTTTCCTTAAAGGCTGTTGATAAGGTTTGATTCCATATTTGATGGGGATAACATGCTGAATAATATTGGCGTCATATGTCTTCAAATCTTCATACGTCTAGGAAAAAACATCTTTGTATTGTTTGAACAGACTAATGAATTTATTCCTTTCACCTACAGAGCAACACTTTCCCAAATTCACATATTTAGGCTCAATTTCAGTCCCCAAATTAATCAACTCGAACTGTAGAGATGAGCCATGAGTCTTCACATTCACTGGTCTTCTAAATTTCTCATTCAAATCAAACATTTGCTCCAAATTCCTGACTCCTTTAGGAATAAGATTATCGAATTTTAGCTCGGCTTGATGTTCTTCATCGTCAATAATCGCCCCTTTGAAGGTCTCGTCATTTGTCAGGCATTCTAGAATCTGTTGATCATCATCGAACACTCGTAGATTAGTGATCATATCTAGTACTGAAGGCCTGAAAATTAATTCAATAGAGCACCGATTATTAGAGGGCACAAGCCTCGCAGCTGAGGTGGCCAACAGGTCAGCTGCTGCATTCTTAACTCTTGGAATCGATACAATGTTAAATGCATTAAAACATTTAAGTAAATCCCATACTTCACTTTGATAAGCTTTTAAATGAGGAGAAATGCAATGTATTTGATTTCAAATTTGTTTTACAATTATTTCAGAATCTCCAAGCACTTTCAGATTTTTTGCCTTTAATTCAATTGCTTTTCTTAGTCCCTGAACTAATGCTTCATATTCAACTGTTTTATTGGTACATTCAAACTCTAACCTACATGAAATAAAATGTTTGTTTTTTCTAGGGTCAATCAGGACACAGTCGGCTCTTGAACCCTCTAAAGTTTTAGAACCATCAAAGAAAAGCGTCCAAAAATCGCTAACCGCTACTATGCGAGAATTAACATCTACATCTACAGCTAATTCTATTATTTTACAATCAATTTCATCAGCCTGTGAAAATCGAAGGAGATCAGGCTGAGCGTCTGATGTATTGCTGGCTTCTTCTGCTTGATAGTTTCCTAGTTCTAGCTCAATAAAGTAATTTCCCAAAACAGAATCCACTGGTTCATTTTTACCTTCGAACTGAGTACAATTGTGTTTCATGTGGGGCTCCCTCAAAACTTTAATTTGATTCCTTTATATGGTAGCCACAGATGTGACCAGTCTGAGGCAAAATATCTATTCAGCTTTGCCGACCAATCTCTGCTCAAAACAAGTCCATAAGCTTCCGGTATGTCAGCCACCACAATATCAATGAATTGACATACCTTAAAATTTGAAGATAAGCGAACGGGAACATCCTCCATTCCCCAAATTACCTTCACATTTATTCTGTCCAATTGAATGACCCTCCAGGTAGATGGTTTAGGTTGTCCATTTATCTTTTTGCAGACCGACAGTGGCATGACGTTGACCGATGCCCCCGAGTCTACTAGGCAGTTATGCACATTGTGGTTGAAAATTTCAAAAGTAAGGAGAAAAGGTGGAGTCTTGCATTTAGGCTTACCTCCCATACTTGCTTCACCAATTTCTTCTTCTTAGGGCTGATTATCAGTGGGTAGTCTCTCCTCTAATATTTCAAGTGCTTTCAATAGCTTTTCTTTCCGCTGCGGCACATTACACATTTCAAATAATGAGATGTTATCCCTTACCTTTTTTATATCCTCCACAATGTCATAATCCATCTTATGTCTTGTGATATTCGGTTTAACATTATTTATCTTTTCTTCATTGGGCTCAGTAGGCATGTTGATCTGTCTAGGATTTTGACTGGTGATGGTAAATTATGGAATTTTATTAGCTGAGGAGTTGTTTTGAAATTTCTTAACATTCTTTTGAAGTCTCTTGATCTTCAGGAGCATAAGACTATTTTCCTTAATCAACCCTGGCTTCTCATCATTACATTTGTTTCCAAGATGTCCTCGTGTCTCATATCCTTTTCTTCCTTGACATCAAACAATGATACACAGTCCCATAAAACCATGGCCTCATACTCTTGTTTTTCTGTTGATTTATTGTTGTCTTTCCCTTCTTCATCGTTGTCTTCAGTTAATTTGGAATCCAACAGCTGATTCATAACCAACGTCATTGAATTTATCCATTGAGGACAATTCTTTTCAGAATGGGGTTGTTGGTGGAAAGTGCAAAAGTTATCCATTCCCACCTCCATTAAGTTCATAGATGCAGGGCTGTGCGGAGGGGGTTGGGATTGATTGTTGTCTTCCCTTTTCTTGTAATAAGGTTTATAGAATTTTTGGGCTTCCTTTTCCTTTTCCAAGTCTATGATTCTGTTAGAGAGCTTCTGCATCATCTTTGCCATTCCTTCGAAATCTGGTGATTGCTCCTCTTTAGGCTTAGTAAATAACAAAGCTTTCCTCCCAACATTTTTTCCTTCTAACCGTTCAAGATAATCTTCGATGCTTTATTTTTCAGCCTCTACTCTCTCCGCTTCTTCATAAGTCTTTACTAACGTAGGTTTGGCTTTCATTTTGGCAAACATGGCCAATTCGGTTCCTAGAGCTGAAGTATAATACTCAATTAGAACTTTATCTGAGGGTTTGTCAGTTTCAAAAAAATTCTTAAGATAGGCAGCAAACCTTTGGGTAAAACTATGCACCTTTTCTTTTCTTTCTTTCTTCAAAGCGCATAAACCTTTCATCAATGCTGCATGATTTTTTTGGGTTGCATACTTACTTCTAAAAATCCTTTCAAAGGTATCCCAGTCTACGATAGAGTTTGCAGGAAAACCAAAGTACCATGATGCTCCTGCTCCTTTAAGGGTGTGTGGAAAAAGTCTACAAACTACATCCTCATGTTCCCCAGCCCTTAATCCTTCTATTGCCAAATAAAAACTTTGTAAATGGTCATCTACTAACATCTTCTCATTTGGATCAAACTTGGGAAGCATCTTTTCAAAAGATTGAGGTAAATCATGCAACGGGGGTGTTAGGTTTAAAGGTGATCTGGCTTTCCAAGCAGGTGGTGGATTTGGTGGGTTGGGTGGTTGGTTTGCATTTACACCTGCCATGAGTCTGGGTGGAGAGTGAGGTGGTGAATGGATAGGAGTATGAATAGGTGAACAGTAAGGTGTATTTGGGCCCACTTGATTTAAAGGCTGAACCACTTCCTATAAGGCTGTTTCTACCAGTTCTTCCAAATCTCCAACCAACACTGAGTCTTCCAATATAGGACGGTCTTTCTTTTTATATTCTCTTATGGGAAAGTCAGGGATAATCGGTAATCCTCCAATCTTTTTCACATATTCCCTAGTGTGTCTTCTCAGAACATTAACAACTTCGTTGTCCACAGAATACAAATGCTTTTTATCCTTCTCTTCAGGAATTGGATTGGGAAACAAACTGCTTTTTGAACTGTCACCGGTGGAATAATCTCAGGAAAATGGGTTTCCTCGACCAGCCATGCACTGGCTGCCCTCCTTCTAGTGCCAGAAACTGTTGAGGCCTGGAAATTCACAAGAAAAAACAGCAAGGGATTCTCCCCATTCAACGTTCCCAACTAGCCCATGACTGTTTGGTGTAGGGAATCCGTCTGGTTTGCGGTCCGGCTACCGTAGGTCAAGTAACAAAAATAAAAGGTTTTACCGATTGCGGCCCGGTCCACCGTGTATATTTTTGTGTTTTTAGTTTTAAGTATGACGTGCAAGTGCCTATCTAAAAATGCAGATTGATTAAGAATGCAAGGAGTGGTCACAATGTAATGCACAGGTTCTTACCTCTCATCTTAGACTCTCTTGCATCTAAATCACACACAGCAAGAAATTAAAACTAACTACCTAACCTATCCCTAAGGAGCAAGATTATTGTTTATTAATGAGCAATGTATTTTGTACATGCATTATGAAAAATCACAGATAGCTGATACTTCTTTCAAAACACATGAACAATTAAATATATTTGAACAACCAAATATCCAATTGTTTATGAACAACATTTATGAACTACAACTTCTCCGAAAAACCAAAAAAAATGTTAAGTCTTGAAAGACTTCGGTGGTACAGTGATAGAAGTAGTTTTTTTCTTCTCCAACACCGCGGCTACAAAGAGAACTAAAACTTTGATTTGAACAAAAATGGATTGTCGATAGCACTGAAAGAAATCTTTCAAATCAAAGGACAACACTTTCAGATCGAACTTTAAACTCCACGACCCAAAGCATTTGCAGACACAACAATTTTTTGAAAAGCATGAAAACGATTGATCTCAAGACAATCCAAACTGTAGCAGATGAAAAACAAAACAAAGCTCATGAATCCACACACTCCCAGGAAAGATAAAATAAAAAGGAGGGTCCAAAATTTCAAAAATTTTGGGAAAACAGTTGCAGCTGCAACAGTATCCTATGCTATTTGAGTGTATTTCTCGATCTGGAATTTACTGGTAACAAACTGCTTACCTGTTTAGAACATGTAAAAGAAGCATCACTTCACTGCATTAGCTATAAGCTAAGTAAGCCCCGATCTCATTTAAGGTTCCTTCCTACTTGACAGAAAACAATAATAACACACTTAGGATCAGGTTTAGATGTGGTTTTCCTTCCTATCCTTTTTAAAAACATAAACTATTGAATTTTAACATCCACGACATACTACTTCAAAGATAAGCAAATAGATTATATAGAACTAAATAATTACAATGCTTAATTCTAATTACTACTGTTTGAGTAACCGCTATTAGTTATAGGTTCATAGGAAGTGATATCCTAGAACATTTTATGTTACATGAAAAATTTTAAATTTTTATGAATTTTTTTGGGTTATTACATGTGGTATCAGAGCACAAGGTTCAAACACTAGGCCCAAATGTGGCTCAACTTGCATCAATAAAACAGTAGATTTAAAACATGCATACTGATTTTTATTTTTCTTTTGAATTATACTTCCAGATATATTTTCTGAGTTAATTGTAGGTATGGAAAGATTGGAAGAATATGCAGATGAGGAGTCCCCATTTACTGAACGAAGAAATTCTAAAAGAGAATCTATACAAGAAGAAATAACTAATAACTCTTCTAAATTATTACAAAGAGTCAAGAAATTAAGAACAGAGATGGAAATAGTAAAAAAGGAAAATGAGAGAATTCTGAGAGCTCGGTAGGAGCTAAATCAGATTTTAATGGAAAGATTTCAGAATGAAGAAAAAGATAAATGAGCAGAGTCTGGAGATATGCCTTACCAACATAAAGATAAAAATTCTAAACAATTTAAAATCGAAAGTAGCTCATCTTCTGAGGTTTATGGCGATTCACATAAAAAGAATTATCAATATATTAGTGATAGTAGTGAAGATAATCATCATACAAGAAAGAGAAAGTTTAAACGTTACGAAGAAATCTCTAGAGAATTCAAGAAAATTAAGCCACTAACCTTTAATGGTGAAACTAAGAAGGGAGAAGAGGATAAAATCATGGCTATCTGGGATGAAGAAATATTTTCAAATTTATAACTATTCTAATCAACTGAAAGCCAGAATGGATATTTATAACCTCACTGGGAAGGCAGATATTTTGTGGCGGGACCTAAAAAGAGTAAAAGGCATTAGGGAGAAAAACATTAACTTGAGTACGTTTAAGAAATATTTTAAGAATATTTTTTTGTCTGAACAGTACTACGAGGAGCGGGCTAAGGAATTTTATTAATTAAAATTGGGGACAATGAACATGAATGAACTAAATAGTAAATTTCTAAGTCTGCTCAGATATGTGCCTTATATTGTGGACGAGAAGCCTAAGGTACAGCAGTTTCTAAGAAGCTTACCCTTTCATATAAAACAAAGAATTGAATATGACAATCCAAAAACTTTAGAAGAAGCAATGAGAAAGGCAAATTTCTGTTATGAACAGAATCGCAAAAAGGAAAGTATGACAAACTGGAAGACTAAAAGAACTAATAATTTTGAACAGAGGAAGAAAGGTTTTGTACCTAACCGAAATTTTAAGAATAATAACACACAAAATTTTCCTAATAAAAATTCCAAGGGAACAAAAGTAATTCACAGATAAATCCAAATGGTCAAAGAAATAAAGAATATGTTAATAATCACAGTAACTATACTAAGAGTTTTGAACGAAATGAACCAGTAAAGTGTTGGGAATGTAATGGTCCTCATTATGCATCAACTTGCCCCAACTGGAAAAAGATTGTTAGCAACATGCATACGATACAGAAGGAGATGATTGTTGGTGATCTAGCGAGGACAATGCCCAGGATCAATGCAGCATTGGAGAACAGGAAGGCGGATTATCAAACTTCCATGGTGGAAGTGGAAGGTAAGCTTAATCAAATACCTATATCTATATTAATTGATCCAATGGCTAGCTTAAGTTATATTTCTCCTGATTTAGTAGAAAAATGTAAGTTATCAGTAGAAATTTTTGCAAAGTCTTGGTTAGTCCAGCTAGCTACTGGTGCAAAAATAAAGGTGATCAACTTTGTTAAGAATTGTACAGTAAAAATGGATTAGTTTGAAACCTCTGTCAAGCTTAATGTTTTACCTTTAGGTTCTTATGATATGTTAATTGGTATGGATTGGTTAGAACAATATAGGGTAGTCCTAAACTATTTTGATAAAACAATTACTTGTGTAAATAACGATGGAGAAACAATAAATGTAAAAGGAATCCCTAGGAAAACAACTATAAGACATATTTCTGCTTTGCAGCTTAAGAGAGCTATTCAAAAGGGTTGTAAATCCTTTGCTATAACAGTAATTAATGAAGAAAATACTAATAACGAAGATAAAGTAAAACAGGAAGATATTCCGATGCTGTGGGAGTATTCGGATGTATTTCCGGAAGAAATTCTGGGACTGCCTCCGAAGCAGGAGTTAGACTTCACTATTGAGCTGGTACCTGGTGTATTGCCTAGCTCAAAATCCCCTTATCAGATGAATATACTGAAATTATATGAACTAGAGTCGCAATTAAAATAACTCATTGATAAGAATTATATTAGACCCAGTGTGTCTCCCTGGGGAGCACCTGTTATTTTTGTTAAGAAGAAGGACAGAACTCTACGATTATGTATAGATTACCATCAACTAAATAAAATGACTATCAAAAATAGATATCCATTACCCCGCATAGATGATCTATCTAATCAGCTGTGTGGAGCAACTGTATTCTCAAAAATTGATTTACGATCTGGTTACCACCAGGTCCAAATCAAAGATGAAGACATCTTCAAAACAGTTTTGAGTACTAGGTATGGTCATTATGAGTTTTTTGTTATGCCATTTGGGATTACTAATTACCTAGTTGTTTTTATGTGTCTGATGAATAATGTAATGCATAAATACCTTGATACGTTTGTGGTCATATTCATTGACGACATCTTAATTTACTCAAAGTCTGAAGAAGAACATAAAGAACATTTAAAAATTGTCTTACAAGAGTTACGAGAACATCAACTCTATGCAAAATTTAGTAAATGTGATTTCTTTAAGGATAAAATACAGTATTTGGGTCATGTAGTAACTAAAGAAGGAATTTCTATTGATCCCGAAAAGATAAAGGCAATCGAAGAATGGATAGTCCCAAAAGACCTAATTGACGTATGATCATTCATGGGGATTACTGGCTATTATCAAAGATTTATTGAAAGGTTTTCAAGAATTGCAAATCCCATAACTTCTTTACAGAAGAAAGGGAAGAAATTCGAGTGGATTCAAAAGTGTGAAGATGGTTTTTAAAAGTTAAAAACATTATTAACCACCGCACCAATCTTAAGAATTGTTGACCCTAATAAAGATTTTATAGTATGTAATGACACATGAAATGACAGTTTAGGTGGAGTTTTAACTCGGGAAGGACATGTCATTGCTTATGAGTCTAGAAAACTTGAATGGCTCAATAATGGTATTATCAATAAATTAAGCAAGGAATCTCATTTTATACTATAAAAACTACTTATAAAGCTACGAATATTGCTGATATTTTTCTAAAACAAATTTTTTGTTTACATGGAATACTGAAAGTAATAATTTTAGATAGAGACCCTAAGTTTACGGGCAACTTTTAGAAGTCTTTGTTTAAGGGATTAAACACTGCATTAAACTTCAGTACCTCTTTCCATCCTCAAACACATGGACAAACTGAAATATTAAATCAGGTATGGGAAGATCTGCTCAGAATGTATGTAAAAGAACTGCCAGGTGAATGGGAAGATCACTTTTACTTGGTAGATTTTGCTTACAATAATCACTACCAAGCCTTAGCAAGATATAGTCCTTTTGAAATTTTGTATGGCAGGAAGTGCAATACCCCCATATCGTGGAGTAATCTAGTTGATAGGCTAGTATTGGGACCTGAATTATTAAAAGAAATGGAGTTAATTGTAAAATAAGTGCAAGGTAACTTGAAAGTTGCGCAAGATCGACAAAAAATTCAAGCAGATCTTAAACGAACTCAAAAGGAGTTCCACGTAGGTGAACATGTCTTTATTAAGGTGAGACCTAAAAAGAGTTCTCTTAGGTTAGGAAGTTGTGCTAAGTTAACACCCTGATATTGTGGCCTTTTGAAATACTGTCCAGAATAGGACAAGTAGCATATCAGTTAGCTTTACCACCAAACTTAAAGGTTCACAATGTTTTTCATATTTCTATGTTAAAAAAATATGTACATGATGCTACTCATGTTATTAACTGGAATGATGTGCAAGTGGATCCCAAAGGATATTTTCTGGTGGAACCGGATTGTATCCTCGAAAGGAGGGAGATCTCACTTCAGAATCGCATCATTGGCCAGGTGAAGGTGCAATGGAAGCACCTTAGTCTAGAAGAAGCCACCTAGGAATTAGAAAGTCATATGCATGATGCATATCCAATTCTGTTTCAGGGCAATTCTGAGGACAAAGAATAAATAACATCGAGGACGATGTTATAAATTAAGGGGGTGTGTATGTCACATGCCCCAATTTGCAAAACAATTTCATGTTTTTGTGGAACGTTATGTTATATTTTATGTTAAAGTTTGTAATTAATGACCAAGTGGGGTCAAGGATAATTTAATGTATTGCAGAATATTTTAATAATAAATAAATGAAAGATGAGACAACATCTTAGGGAAGGTGTTAAATTAGTGTTTTACTGATCACTTGGTGAAGGAGGCTGGGTTGAGAGCAGATTGACATCAAACTACTTCTAGCTATTGCAGGTGGCAACTTCCCTATTTTTGTGGTCATGATTCCCCAAGAAAATGGAACAGGAGTAGGTGGCCCATTATGTAAAAACTGACCCAAAAGACCTAGGCATGATAATAAAAACTTCCTATTGAAGACAATTGAGGCTGCTCATGCTAGATTTGTGATCTTTCAGAGTGAATGATTTGCACATGACAAATTCGATGGAGGGGACTAGTTGAAGTAAGTTTGAGTGGAAAAGTGATGAAGACCTGAACTAATGCAGCTACTCTAAGATAATTTCATATTGTTGAACACTCAGTGGAGTTGCAGAGGATTTCTAGACTACATCTCTCACCCAGTACTTCTAGCAGGTGGACCAAGAGACAAGCTCGGGGGTCCTGAGAATTGCAGTCCAGCTCTTCTCCAGGAGTTGGTTGGGAGGAATAGTTTCCTTAAGCTGTTGTCACCTCATCTATACTTCCAGATTTTGTTTAGTTCAGTCATTTAAATTATTTACTGTATCTGGAAAGTTTAAGAGTTTTCAATAATATAGTATATTTTCTGTTTTATTTCTGTTAGGGATAAATAGGAGAATTATATGCTGTGAAAGTTAGTAACTAGCTAAATTAGGGTAAATTAATAGAGAAATTTCTGAGTTAATTGATAGATAGAAAGAAAATACCTAAACTGTATTTTTCCACACCTTTTGCAAGGCAATACTCTAGTACAGTAGGTTTGTTTATTTTCAAACAGTGGATTCAATATAATATGTATGCAAATGCAAATGGTTATTTTCTATAGGATTTGTATAAATTGTTTATAGAACTTCAGTTGTATTTGTAATACTTACTTAAAGTATTTAAAATAAACTAAATAATGATAGAAATAAAGCCTAAGTAATACACACTAGTATGTGTAATATTTTACATAGTAAAACCAACAAAATTACATATTATAAACCTAGTATGTAATCCTAAAGAGATATTATAGAAACAGCAAATTATCTAGACTAAGTTTAATTTAGCAGAACAGTAAACTAGGTTAAATAATTACCCAGTTAGCTCACCTATGTAAAAAAAATGCAAACTAGGGTTAACTGAAACAAATTTACTAACTATGTAAACTTAAAAGAAGAGTTAGGGTTTATGAAAGATCTGTTCTTTCACAACAAAATAAATTCACAATTTATAATATCAAAACCTAGCAGTATATTCTAGAAAGTACAGAAAAGGAGTACATTTATTCAAGTTAAGTTCATTTCTCTGTTCTACTATCAGAATTCATTGTTGCATTAAAAATTATGTTGCTATCGAAATATTCCATTATCATAGGTCCTCAAGTCATAATTCTTTTAAAGAGGAAACAAAATTTACTAGTAATCTATTTAACCCTAAACTCTCGAAAAGTAAATAACAATAAAAGTAGCTAAAATAAATAGAATATACATAAATATAAACCAAACACAGATACTATTAATTCAGCCTTAAGCTGTGAAAATTATTTTAATATTGAAAAAAAAACTGAACAGACATAGTCTCGGCCTACGGCCTTTACATCACCAATCAAGGCTTAAAAGCCTGAATAAAAGTATCTAAATACAAACAGAGTTCTCATCAAAACCAAACATTTGTTTCAGCTATGAAAGCCCTTTCAAAAAGCAGAAGTGTTGTAAGAATAGCCTTTAAGTTTTTTTTTAAAAACCCTAAACTAATCCTCATAAAACAACCCAATGGCCTGGCAATAAAAGTCACAGCTTAAAGCCAGTACCAAAAAACTTCATTAAAATTCAACCATGGCTAAGAAGGCTCAAAAACTAATTCATTAAGTCTCGGCTATGAGAGCCCAAATTCTTCCATTACAAAACAGCCACTAGGGCTTGAAGACAAACAGAGCATCTTATTAACCACAGTCGAACCAGTAACCATCATTCATGCGGCAGAACCTTCCTAAAAATGCCATACATCTAGAGCAGGAGAACCTCAGGTGAAACCGAGGCTTACGAGTTTGAATGCCTTCCTTGAAGCTCTAGTGGTGGAGTTTAATAAATCCGAGCTATCGTTGGAAAACCTGCACGAAATCAAAACCATGATTGTTAATTATACAGTTTTCACAAATTATAAACTTAATATTGTGCATAAGAGTTTTAAATAATTCATTTTCTTACCAAAAGAAGTGTAGCAGTTGTTTGGAAGTCGTGAGCTAACCCTAGCTTCCTTCATCATCAACCTGAGATGAAAAGGAGCACTGCCCAAAAAAAAATGCAGTTTGCAGTGTTCAGGAATGAAGTTCCAGACCACAATGAGGTAAGGACCATACCCATGGGAGGAAACAATCAGTAAAACAAAGTATCCAAGTCCCTCTTCCAACGAAACCCTTGCACATCGATTATGGTCATAAACACATACAGAGTACCAAACTCATTCATAAAAATGACGATGAAGACAACTCAACCTTCAACATTTATTTTCGACATTCAAACCACCCCACAATAGCAGCAAGCACCGTGCTCACTTATTACTGCATGGAAACTTGAAGGATAGACTTGCAGAGAAGCTCGGTATGGCTTATGGAAGGCTTGTATGCAAAATCAATGAAGGATGGACAACAAGCCTGGTGGCCACGAGCTCGCAGCTCGTCCACCCCACAGCAAAGAGAAAGCACAAAATGTGATTTTAGGGTTAAGACAAGCCTTTTATTTTCCTCCAAAGTCAACACAAAACCTAATCATCAACCACCAACCACGTGTCCTCCGAAATTATTTGCAAATTATGGGTTTCATGCTATAGTTTGAAAATCTCGTTTTAACCTGCACAATCATTGTTCATAAGTCAAAACCTTATGATATCATTGCATAGCATCAATATCCTCGTTATGATTTCTTGTTTTTATAACCAAAGACTTTGTGTGTGAGAGGTGTTTATTTACACTAGGGTCTTATGCATAATTTTAAAATATTTATGTTCTTCTCAATTTAAACAATGTTACTATTGGTTGTAGTAAGATATAAACAAGGGAGGAATTAAAATTATATAGAAGAACTTATCCATAGAGATCTTTATGCTAGGTTTAAGTCTAAACTTAGTTCTTAAATTTCAAATATATGCTTTGTCAACAAAAACTCATATAAAATGAGATTTCTGACACAAGAAAATCAAATATAAATACTCGGTTAAGGAGAATCATTAGAATAGAATATTTAAAGTCTTGGAAAGAACTTGAGTAAATATAAATAGTACTTATACCCAGCACTGATGATAAATGTGAAGTTTTAGTCACAAGTAGATTTAACATATCCTCTAATATTTAGACCTCTTAGGTTACTGTGCTCTTAATGGCAGAAGTAGATCTGTTTATAAAATGCCCATCTAAAATTAAATACAAGTCTATAGTTGAAAGCACATGAAGGAAGGTCATTTAAACAAGTATTGTAGCAGTAAGCATAACTGAACTAAACCCAGTTGATTACAATAGTGTTTTACAAAAATTGATGCATATTTCTAAACAATAAAAATATCAACAATACCTCTTACAGGGTCAAGCTGCAAAAACAAACAATTTAAATAGCATTTTATCCTATGCTAGTTAAGTGTATTTCTCAATCTGGAATTTACTCGTAACAAACTGCTTACCTGTTTAGAACCTGTAAAAGGAGCATCACTTCACTGTGTTAGCTGTAAGGTAAGTAAGCCCCGATCTCATCTAAGGTTCCTTCCTACTTGACAAAAAACAATAATAACACACTTAGTATCAAGTTTAGATGTGGTTTTCCTTCCTAACCTTTTTAAAAACATAAACTGTTGAATTTTAACATCCGCGACATAGTAATTCAAAGATAAGAAAATAGATTATATAGAACTAAAGAATTACAATGCTTAATTCTAATTACTATTGTTTAAGTAACCGCTATCAGTTATTGGTTCATAGGCAGTGATATCCTAGAACAATTTATGATAATGGAAAATTTTAAATTTTATGATTTTTTTTGGGTTATTACATGTGGTATCAGAGCACAAGGATCAGACACTAGTTCTGAATGTGGTTCAACTTGCATCAATAAAACAATAGATTTAAAACATGCATACTGATTTTTACTTTTATTTTGAATTATACTTCCAGAGAATTTTTCTGAGTTAACTGCAAGTATGGAAATATTGGAAGAATATGCGGATGAGGAGTCCCTATTTACTGAACGAAGTAATTCTAAAAGACAACCTATACAAGAAGAAATAACTAATAACTCTTCTGAATTATTACAAACATTCAAGGAATTAAGAATAGAGATGGAAATAGTCAAAAAGGAAAATGAGAGAATTCTGAGAGCTCAGGAGGAGCTAAATCATATTTTAATGGAAATATTTCAAAATGAAGAAAAAGATAAGCAAACAAAGTCTGAAGATATGCCTTACCAACATAAAGATAAAAAGTCTAAACTATTTAAAATCGAAAGTAGCTCATCTTCTGAGGTTTATGGCGATTCACATAAAAAGAATTATCAATATACTAGTGATAGTAGCGAAGATAATCATCATACAAGAAAGAGAAATTTTAAACCTTACGAAGAAATCTCTGGAGAATTCAAGAAAAATAATCCACCGACCTTTAATGGTGAAACTGAGAAGGGAGAAGAGGCTGAATCATGGTTGTCTGGGATGAAGAAATATTTTCAAATTTATAACTATTCTAATCAACTGAAAGCCATAATAGCTATTTATAAACTCACTGGCAAGCCATATATTTGGTGGCAGGACCTAAAAAGAGTAAAAGGCATTAGGGAAAAAAAACATTAACTAGAGTACGTTTAAGAAATATTTTAAGAAGAATTTTTTGTCTGAATAGTACTATGAGGAGCGGGCTAAGGAATTTTATGAATTAAAACTAGGGACAATGAACATGAAAGAACTAAACAGTAAATTTCAAAGTCTGCTCAGATATGTGCCTTATATTTTGGACGAGAAGCCTAAGCTACTGCAGTTTCTAAGCTGCTTACCCTTTCATGTAAAAGACAGAATTGAATATGACAATCCAAAAAATTTAGAAGAAGTAATGAGAAAGGAAAATTTCTGTTATGAACAGAATCGCAAAAAGGAAAATTTGAAAAACTGGAAGACTAAAATAACTAATAATTTTGAACAGAGGAAGAAAGGTTTTGTACCTAACCGAAATTTTAAGAATAATAACACACGAAATTTTCCTAATAAAAATTTCCAAGGGAACAAAAGTAATTCATGGATAAATCCAAATGGTCAAAGAAATAAATAATATGTTAATAATCACAGTAACTATACTAAGAGTTTTGAACGAAAGGAACCAGTAAAGTGTTGGTAATGTAATGGTCCTCATTATGCATCAACTTGCCCCAACCGAAAGAAGACTATTAGCAACATACATACGATATAGGAGGAGATGAGTGTTGGTGATATAGCAAGGACAATGCCCAGGATCAATGCAGCACTGGAGAACAGGCAGGTGGATTATCAAAATTCCATGGTGGAAGTGGAAGGTAAGCTGAATCAAATACCTATATCTATCTTAATTGATCGAGGGGCTAGATTAAGTTATATTTCTCCTGACTTAGCAGAAAAATGTAAGTTATCAGTAGAAAATTTTGCAAAGTCTTGCACATTCCAGCCAGCTACTAGTGCAAGAAGAAAGCTGACCAGCTTTGTTAAGAATTGTACAGTAAAAATGGATCAATTTAAAACCTCTGTCAATCTTAATGTTTTACCTTTAGGTTCTTATGATATGTTAATTGGTATGGATTGGTTAGAACAGCATAAGGTAGTCCCGAACTATTTTGATAAAACAATTACTTGTGTAAATAACGATGGAGAAACAATAAATGTAAAAGGAATCCATAGGAAAACAACTATAAGACATATTTCTGCTTTGCAGCTTAAGAGAGTTGTTCGGAAGGGTTGTAAAGCCTTTGCTGTAACAGTAATTAATGAAGAAAATATTAATAACAAAGATAAAGTAAAACTAGAAGATATTTCGATGATGCGGGAGTATTCGGATGTATTTCTAGAAGAAATTTTGGGACTGCCTCTGAAGCGGGAGTTAGACTTCACTATTGAGCTTGTACCTGGTGTAGTGCCCAGCTCAAACAACCCTTATCGGATGAATATACTGGAATTAAATGAACTAAAGTCATAGTTAAAAGAATTCATTGATAAGAATTATATTAGACCTAGTGTGTCTCCCTAGGGAGCACCTGTTATTTTTGTTAAGAATAAGGACGGAACTCTACGATTATGTATAAATTACCGTCAACTAAATAAAATGACTATCAAAAATAGATATTCATTACCCTGCATAGATGATCTGTTTGATCAGCTACGTGGAGCAACTGTATTCTCGAAAACTGATTTACGATCTAGTTACCACCAGGTCCAAATCAAAGATGAAGACATCTTTAAAAGAGCTTTTAGGACCAGGTATGGTAATTACGAGTTTGTTGTTATGCCATTTGGGCTTACTAATTCCCCAATTGTTTTCATCTGTCTGATGAATAATGTAATGCATAAATACCTTTATAAGTTTGTGGTCATATTCATTGATGACATCTTAATTTACTCAAAGTCTGAAGAAGAAGATAAAGAACATTTAAAATTTGTCTTACAAGAGTTATGAGAACATCAACTCTATGCAAAATTTAGTAAATGTGATTTATTTAAGGATAAAATACAATACTTGGGTCATGTAGTGACTAAAGAAGGAATTTATGTTGATCCCGAAAAGATAAAGATAATCAAAGAATGGCCAGTCCCAAAAGACATAACTGACATACGATCATTCATGAGGATTACTGGATATTATCTAAGATTTATCGAATGGTTTTCAAGAATTGCAAATCCCATAACTTCTTTACAGAAGAAACAAAAGTAATTCGAGTGGAGTCAAAAGTGTGAAGATAGTTTTAAAAAGTTAAAAACATTATTAACCACCACACCAATCCTAAGAATTGTTCACCCTAATAAATATTTTATAGTATGTACTGATGCATGCAATGACAGTTTAGGTGGAGTTTTAACTCAAGAAGGACACGTCATTGCTTATGAGTCTAGGAAGTTGAAGATTCATGAGAAAAATTATGCGACCTATGAATTAGAATTGGTCATTGTCATACATGCCTTAAAAATGTGGCATAATCATTTAATCAGAAGAAATTTTATATTAATGACAGATGATAAGGGTTGAAATATATGTCGGATCAACCTAACTTAAATGCTAGGCAAGCTAGGTGGCTAGCTTTCCTCAGCGAGTACGATTTTGAAATCCAACATATTAAGGGAAAGGAAAATAAGGTTGTTGGTGCTTTAAGCAGAAATGTAAAATTGAATTTTGCAGTAGCAATCAGCACCTATAAATAGATTTAGAAGAACAGCTAGAAGAAGGAATAGGACAAGATGAAAATTATCAGAAATTACAAGGGTAAAAGAAAATTTAATTGAAAGTTTAAGTATAGGGTATAGTTTAAACGCAAAAGGATTATTATTATATAAAGATAGACTATACGTACCTAATGTACCTAAGATTAAGTTGTTGATTTTAAATGAAATTCATAAGACTCTTTATTCATGGCATTCTGGTTATCAGAAAACTACAACTATGCTAAGAATGGATCATTTCTGGCCAAACATGAAAAATGAATTGGCAGAATACATAGCTAAGTGCTTTGAATGTCAGCAAGTAAAGTCTGAACATCATCATCCAGCTGGGTTACTTCAGCCATTACCTATTCCTAGCTGGAAGTGGGAGATAATCAGCCTTGATTTTATCACAAGACTACCTAGAAATCAAAATCTGAATGACTCAATAATGGTAGTTTTCGATAAATTAAGCAAGGAAACTCATTTATACCTGTAAAAACTACTTATAAAGCTGTGAATATTGCTAATATTTTTCTAAAACAAATTTTTTGTTTACATGGAATACCGAAAGTAATAATTTTAGACACAAACCCTAAGTTTACGAGTAATTTTTGGAAGTCTTTGCTTAAGGGATTAAACACTACATTAAACTTCAGTACCTCTTTCCATCCTCAAAAAAATGGACAAACTAAAAGAGTAAATCAAGTATTGGAAGATCTGCTTAGAATGTATGTAAAAGAACAACCAGGTAAATGGGAAGATTACTTACACTTGGTAGAATTTGCTTACAATTATCACTACCAGCCCTCAACAAGATATAGTCCTTTTGAAATTTTGTATGGAAAGAAGTGTAATACCCCCATATCATGGAGTAATTGAGTTGACAGGTTAGTATTAGGACCTGAATTATTAAAACAAATGGATTTAATTATAAAACAGGTGCAAGGTAACTTGAAAGTTGTGCAAGATTGACAAAAAAGTCAAGCAGATCTTAAACGAACTCAAAAGGAGTTCCAGGTAGGTGAACATGTCTTTATTAAGGTGAGACCTAAAAAGATTTCTTTGAGGTTAGGAATTTGTGCTAAGTTAGCACCCCGATATTGCAGACCTTTTGAAATACTGTCCAGAATAGGATAGGTAGCATATCAGTTAGCTTTACCGCCAAACTTAAAGGTTCACAATGTTTTTCATATTTCTGTGTTAAAAAAATATGTACATGATGTTACTCATGTTAGTAACTGGAATGATGTGCAGGTGGAGCTCGAAGGAGATTTTTTGGTGGAACCGGATTGTATCCTTGAAAGGAGGGAGATCTCGCTTGGGAATCACACCATTGACCAGGTGAAAATGAAATGGAAGCACCTTAGTCCAGAAGAAGCCACCTGGGAATTGGGAATTCATATGCGAGATGCATATACAATTCTATTTCAGGGCAATTCTGAGGACGAAGAATAAATAACATCGAGGACGATGTTATAAATTAAGGGGGTGGGTATGTCACATGCCCCAATTTGCAAAACAATTTCATGTTTTTGAGGAACATTATGTTATATTTTATGTTAAATTTAGTAAGTAATGACCAAGTGGGGTCAAGGATAATTTAATGTATTGCAGAATACTTTATTAATAAATAAATGAAAGATGAGACAACAGCTTAGGGAAGCTGTTAAATGAGAGTTTTACTGGTCACTTGTGGAGGAGGTTGGGTTGAGAGCATATTGATATGTGGTAGTATCCTCAAACTACTTCTAGCTGTTGCAGGTGGCAACTTCCCTATTCTTGTGGTCATGATTCCTCAAGAAAGTGGAACAAGAGCAGGTGGCTCATTAAGTAAAAACTAACCCAAAAGACCTAGGCATGCTAATAAAAGCTTCCCATTGAAGAAAGCTAAGGCTGCTCATGCTGGATTTGTGATCATTCAGAGTGAATGAAGTGCACATGAGAAATTCGATGGAGGGGACTATCTGAAGTAAGTTTGAGTGGAAAAGTGTTGAAGACCTAAACTAGTGCAGCTATTCTAAATTGAATTCATATTGTTGAACACTTAGTGGAGTTGCAAAGGATTTCTAGACTACATCTCTAACCCAGTACTTCTACCAGGTGGACCAGGAGACAAGCGCGGGGTTCCTAAGAACTGCAGTCCAGCTCTTCTTCCGGAGTTGGTTGGGAGGAACAGTTTCCTTAAGCTATTGTCACCTCATCTATACTTCCAGGTTTTGTTTAGTTCAGTCATTTAAATTGTTTACTGTGTCTAGAAATTTTAAGAGTTTTCAATAATATAGTATATTTTCTGTTTTATTTTTGTTAGGGATAAATAGGAGAATTATATGCTGTGAAAGTTAGTAACTAGCTAGATTAGGATAAATTAATAGAGAAATTTCTGAGTTAATTGATAGATAGAAAGAAAATACCTAAACTTTATTTTTCCACACCTTTTGCAAGGAAGTACTCTAGTACAGTAGGTTTGTTTATTTTCAAACAGTGGATTCAATATAATATGTATGCATATGCAAATGGTTATTTTCTACAGGATTTCTATAAATTGTTTATATAACTTCAATTGTATTTGTAATACTTACTTAAATTATTTAAAATAAACTAAATAAATACATAAAGAAAGCCTAAGTAATACACACTGGTATGTGTAATATTTTACACAGGAAAACCAACAAAATTACATATTATAAACCTAGTATGTAATCCTAAATAGATATTATAGAAACAGTAAATTATCTAGACTAAGTTTAATTTAGCAAAACAGTAAACTAGGTTAAATAATTACCCAGTTGGCTCACATATGTAAAAAAAATGCAAACTAGGGTTAACTGAAACAAATTTACTAGCTCTGTAAACTTAAAAGAAGAGTTACGATTTATGAAAGATCTGTTCTTTCACAACAAAATAAATTCACAATTTATAATATCAAAACCTAGCAGTATATTCTAGAAAGTACAGAAAAGGAGAACATTTATTCAAATTAAGTTCATTTCTCTGTTCTACTATCAGAATTCATTGTTGCATTAAAAATTATGCTTTTATTGAAATATTATATTATCATAGGTCCTCAAATCATAATTCTTTTAAAGAGGAAACAAAATTTATTAGTAATCTATTTAACCCTAAACTCTCGAAAAGTAAATAACAATAAAAGTAGCTAAAATAAACAGAATATACATAAATATAAACCAAACAGAGATATTGTTAATTCAACCTTAAGCTGTGAAAATTATTTTAATATTGAAAACAAAACTGAACAGACATAGTCTTGGCCTATGGCCTTTACATCACCAGTCAAGGCTTAAAAGCCTAAATAAAAGTATCTGCATACAAACAGAGTTCTCATAAAAACCAAACATCTGTTTCGGCTACGAAAGCCCTTTCAAAAAGGAGAAGTGTTGTAAGAATAGCCTTTAAGTTTTATTTAAAAACCCTAAACTAATCCTCATAAAACAACCCAATGGCCTGTCAATAAAATTCATGCCTTAAATCCAGTACCAAACAACTTCATTAAAATTCAACCATGGCCGAAAAGGCTCAAAAACTAATTCATTAAGTCTCGGCTGTGAGAGCCCGAATTATTCCATTACAAAATAGCCACTAGGGCTTGAAGACAAACAGAGCATCTAATTAACCATGGTCGAACCAGTAACCATCATTCATGCGGCAGAACCTTCCTAAAAACGCCATACATCTAGAGCAGGAGAACCTCAGGTAAAACCAAGGCTTACCGGTTTGAATGCCTTCTTGGAAGATCTATTGGTGGATTTTAACAAAGTCGAGCTATCATTGGAAAGCGTGCACGAAATCAAAACCATGATTGTTAATTATACATTTTTCACAAATTATAAACTTAATATTGTGCAGAAGAGTTTTAAATAATTCATTTTCTTACCAAAAGAAGTGTAGCAATTGTTTGGAAGTCATGAGCTAACCCTGGCTTCCTTAGTCACCAACCCGAGCTGAAAAGGAGCACTGCCCAAAAAAATGCAGTTTACAGTGTTCGGGAATGAAGTTCCATGCCACGACGAGGTAGGGACCATACCCATGGGAGGAAACAAGCAGTAAAACAAAGTATCCAAATCACTCTTCCAACGAAACCCTTGCACACCGGTTATGGTCATAAACACTCACATAGTACCAAACTCATTCAGAAAAATGACGGTGAAGACAGCTCAACCTGCAACATTTCTTTTCGACAGTCAAACCACCCCACAAGAGCAGAAAGCACTGTGCTCACTTATTATTGCACATAAACTTGAAGGATAGACTTGCAGAGAAGCTCGGTATGGCTTATGGAAGGCCTGTATGCAAAATTAATGGAGGATGGACAACAAGCCTAGCGGCCACGAGCTCATAGCTCATCCACCCCACAGCAGAGACAAAGCACAAAATGTGATTTTAGGGCTAGGAAAAGCCTTTTCTTTTCCTCCAAAGTCAACACAAAACCTAATCATCAACCACCAAACATGTGTCCTCCGAAATTATTTGCAAATTATGGGTTTCATGCTATAGTTTGAAAATCTCGTTTTAACCTGCACAATCGTTGTTCACGAGTCAAAACCTTATGATATCATTGCATAGCATAAATATCCTCATTATGATTTCTTGTTTTTATAACCAAAGACTTTGTGTTTGAGAGGTGTTTATTTACACTAGGGTCTTATGCATAATTTTAAAATATTTATGTTCTTCTCAATTTAAACAATGTTACTATTGGTTGTAGTAAGATATAAACAAGGGAGGAATTAACATTATATAGAAGAACTTATGCATAGAGATATTTATGCTAGGTTTTAGTCTAAACTTAGTTGTTAAATTTTAAATATATGCTTTGTCAACAAAAGCTCATATAAAATGAGATTTCTGACACAAGAAAATCAAATATAAATACTCAGTTAAAGAGAATCATTAGAATAGAATAATTAAAGTCTTGGAAAGAACTTGAGTAAATATAAATAGTACTTATACCCAGCACTAATGATAAATGTGAAGTTTTAGTCACAAGTAGATTTAACATATCCTCTAATATTTAGACCTCTTAGGTCACTGTGCTCTTCATGGAAGTAGTAGATATGTTTATAAAATGCCCATCTAAAATTAAATACAAGTCTATAGTTGAAAGCACATGAAGGAAGGTCATTTAAACAAGTATTGTAGCAGTAAGCATAACTAAACTAAACCCAGTTTATTACAATAGTGTTTTACAAACATTTATGCAGATTTTTAAACAATAAAAATATCAACAATACCTCATACAGGGTCAAGCTGCCAAAAAAAAAAATTTAACTAGCATTTTATCCTATGCTAGTTGAGTGTATTTCTCAATATGGAATTTACTGGTAACAAACTGCTTACCTATTTAGAACTTGTAAAAGAAGCATCACTTCATTGTGTTAGCTGTAAGCTAAGTAAGCCCCGATCTGATCTAAGGTTCCTTTCTACTTGACAGAAAATAGTAATAACACACTTAGTATCAAGTTTAGATGTGGTTTTCCTTCTTGTCCTTTTTAAAAACATAAACTGTTGAATTTTAACATCCGCGACATAGTACTTCAAAGATAAGCAAATAGATTATATAGAACTAAATAATTACAATGCTTAATTCTAATTACTACTGTTTGAGTAACCGCTATCAGTTATTGGTTCATAGGCAATGATATCCTAGAACATTTTATGTTACATGAAAAATTTTAAATTTTTATGGATTTTTTTGGGTTATTACAGACTGAGCCTCCGCCACCTTGACGGAGAAACACATCTCCCCATATAGTGAGTCTAGGCTGGCGAGGGGAAGGTGGTGGTAGTGCTACTGCTAGGTTGATAGCTGGAACCCTTTCAAAGAAGAATGCCACCAGAATGCTTTCATATCTAAAGTTCTTCATGCACCCTCTCTTGCAGTTAAAGAGTTTTTTCCTCGTGATCGGGATCATACCTGAGTGCAAGTCAAATACTATACCCGGGATGCACTCCACTACAATTTGCATCTAATTCTTAGTGGCCAAGTGCATTGAAGATGAACCATAAATCCTCACCACTATGTTTACCATCACTTGTAATGTAAATCTAGTTTTTTGAGCAATCGGGACACATATCCCCTTCTTGTGTGTTCCTTGTAGGTAGTAAGTGTCAATGTAGTCCTAAACACTCATAGGGTCACCAACCCTACCAATACCCTCAAGGTTCATGGGCATACCTCTGCGGTAAATCCCGGTAATGAAGTATACATCCTCTACTGTAATCTCCAAGATCTCTCCTTGAATATCAAATAGGACAAGGTCATGGTCCTAGTAACTGATCACAGTCTCTAGTAAACGGGCATTGGCCCTCATGTCGAAAGTGTAGTAGAATTTCAACAAACCACATTATTGAAAATCTTGTAAACTTGTAGCATCCTACATTGCTTCTCGATACATGTCCTCATGCTCTCTTTCTGTCCACCCTAGACCCATATTGCACCTTCCCAATGACCATGTTCAATCATTGAAACCCATCAGTATCTTTTGGTTTTTTCCATTTTTCAACCTTTTCTAATTCGTGCAGCATACGCGACTGTGCTTTAAGCACATCGTGAGTCATCCATGGGTTTCTCTATAGAAACTCATGTATAAAATGTGTATACATGACTGTTATAGCAGTATCCCTGCGTATACTACATAACCTATTTAGGGATTTCACAAAATGATAAAATTTTACACAAAAATTAAAAATTGAGCGGATGAAAAGAAGGAGAAGAGAGAGATCACCAACTTGCAACTTGCGGATTTCGATTCGTTCCACCGGTTTGTCCTCGGTGCGAAGCTGAAGTCAGAGGTAAAAACTTGCCAAGTTTAGTAATTTTCCAAAATGGTATTTCTATTTTTGTTTTTGAACTATTTATAGAAAAAAAATCAAATTTTTGACCTATTTCCTATAGTTTAAAATCATTTTTTAATGAATGGACTAATAACATGGGTTTTTACTAACACAGCAGGTATGGAATTACTAAAAAGTTGTTTTTTGTCACATATAAGGTAGTATTTTTCCATTATTGCTGACATTGCATCTATACCTTATCCGTCATTAAACCCTAGGATCGCATTTTTATCCATGGACTATGGTGTCAAACCATTTTTGACCTTGTATACATCATTGTTCCTCCATGGATAGGGCCTCCTTCTGATGGGTACCATAGTTAGAACACTTTATCGTCTTTTTGTACCCATGTCCCAGTTGTGCTAGGTTTGCGGGATTCTTCTTAGTTGTTTTTCATGCCAAAATGAGCCTCATTTTGCATCTTTTTATGAGCTATCCCTGTTATAAGGCTCCCCTCACTTATGGATTTTTCTTTAGGCTTGGGTCTGACTCCTCAAAAAATACTAGACTGTCGAGTTAACTTGTTTGTTCAGACTCATTAAGAATAAGTGAACGGGGATCCACATTGGTGGTAGTTTATCGCCTTTTCGGACCATGTGGAATATTTACGAAAAATGAGCACTCTCTTTTCTTTAGAATTGAGAAGAGTATCTTCAAGCATAGATTTATCACTTATCCAAACCTGAGGGACTAAACTTATGGAAAAGAAACGCTCGGTATGAGCTTCGTTTTCTCTTTTTCGTGCTCTGATCCCAAACATGAAAAATATTCCGAGCATACTTTATGTCTTTGTCATGGTCGCAAAACCTAAATAACAAAGCATCAAGTTTACTATTGTAAGCCCCATTTCTCGTAATCAAGTGGATATTTTTGAGTGATATTTCCTTCCTTCGCACTCATTAAACTCAGGCTACATGTCGCTTATGAAGGTGTGTCGGTCTGGTATTAGTTTACCCCTTTTTTGGACCTTGCCAACTAAGTACGAAAAAGGTATACCTTAGTCCTTCGGGAGCTAAGAGAGTTCTTCTGTGGATTTTTGTATACTTTTCCAGCCTTAGGAGACTAAATTGTACAAAAAAATTACCCCCCTAGATTCTTCTTCGTAGTCTTCAGACTCTCAAAATATGAAAACACCAATGAGCATGTACTAGTTCAAGCTCGTAAAATCCACGAATCGGTAACATTATCAAGGATTATTCTCTCCCCTCTTCAAGCTTGTAAAAAATGAAGAGAGACTCAAGTTAAATTCCCTGGACTCGTTAAAATTTAACAAGAAAGATAAGGAAGAATTACTCTCTTTGGGTTATAAACAGTGGAAGCATGTCGTCCTTGAACAAAGCACTCTATGAAATTTCTAATACTCATGTCTTGGTTTACACTTTCATCTCAACTATTACTTCAATTTTTACCCCTCCACTTTTCCTTTATACACGGGGGATCTGATCGTTTCTCCTACATTATAGATAAGTCTAGTTGTCCTATATGCAAGTCAAAATATGCCTTGAGTCATCTCTGTGTCGCGCTCATTGTTCAAGGATCTGTCCCTTCATCTGATTATTATCCTGGTTCCCATCATTTTCCTATATGAGAATTACTTTTTTTTACCTTCCCATATCTAATTTCCTATTCACTCTTGTGATCTGTTGAAGGATTCATTGCCTTCCTCCTCACATCATGGTTTCTCATCAGCATCTCTTGAAGACGGAAACCTAGAGTTTTGACGATGGTACCTTAGGATTCACTACCATTATTGGTGAACTCCCTTGCTTTAGTTGTCAACATTACTCATTCACTGAAATACTGTTGATTTCCTTCCATGTTCAACTTCAGCACATCTATTCACATGGTAGGGATTGTACTGGTTCCTTTGGATTTGGACGAAGACCTTAGGTTCAACTCTATAACCTAAGTTGCGCAAGATTGTGTTACGTTCAACTACACTGCTTCCAGATTTTGAAGACACATCATTGTATATTGTGGCTTCGATCCACCTTTGTAATATACGTGGTCTTGTTACACATATCATATGATGTAATCAAATATTGTAAAGGAAATAGTGTTCCATTTTTTTGAACATGACATCCTCAGATATGATTTTGTATATGACTTTGATATGTATTTGTTTTAGGTACCTCCTCTGTTGCCTTTGTAATTGAGTTTCTCCAAGATTAAAATATTGTAATGTATTCCAGCCATTGCTTCCCTCTGACCTCACACATTAGTGGGCATCTATTATCATGTAAAATGGCACTTCTCCGTCCAAGTACTAACACCCAATTGTGTCGGAACACAAAAGGACAAAATGGATTGAAGTATCCAAAACACTATAGATGGGCATGACCTTTGATACAACATTACCTTACCAACTGGATTTATTTTTTGTATGGACATTAGGTGGAATACACGACTATTTTCATAGTAACCTGCATAACATACATGAGTATGTGCATTGCAACTCGCGTATATATCATTAGGGCTTGCACCCACGGGTTTCCTTAAAGAAATTTGTGTATCATACGCGCTTTTCCAGTATCAATAGTCACATATGCCTTAATCCAAAGTTTAAAAAATATAAACATGATTATTCGAGGATATTTGGGCCCTTAATCATAGCTATCCCAACTTCCTCAACCATGTCAACCTTCGTAACCTCTCTCTTTCCTAATGTATAAATAGAGGGTAGGGGTTAAGGCTAATCAATCATAAGTTATAGAGCAAAGTTATGCTGGTGGTTTTCCTTCATATATCTTGGAGAAGAAGAACTCAGTGTCCTTGGTTTGCAAAGGAGCACTTGTCTTAGATGTTCGGTTGTAATCTCACCACACTTGTTTATCAATAAAGAAAGTTCTTGTTCCAATATTGTGTCTTTGCACTCTTATATATTGTGATTTCTGAATTATCTTATTTTTTAATTATGAATATGTTATTTCATTAACCATTGATATAATATATAAGATATTGCAGGAAGATCTTATTCTTTGCAGGTGATTGGAGATACTCTGGAAGTTGTGGATGCAACTTTAAGAGAAGAAGAAAATCTAGGATCGACCATCATAAATAAGGTATGCCCAGTTTTCTTCCTATTTCTATTTCAAATTCTAAAATGGTTGTTTGTCTGCAAGTTATTTTAGTAAGTTGGTAACCCCAGAGACCCTAGATCATAAGGGTGTGTTTTCCTGAACAACACCCTAATTTAGAAAGGATGGACAAGATAAGATTATCATCTTTATTCTCTATGCCACAATGCTTTAGCTAAAGTACTAGCACTTTCAACTTGGTAAAGAAGTCTTCAATGGTCTCGTAGTGAGTTGGGCTCAGAGATTAGCTTGTTCTCAAGCTGATGGCCTCTCATTTCATCTGTATTCTTGAATAGTGACTCAAACTTGAGCCAGACTTCATTCAATGTCCCAATACTATACATATGAAAGAGGAGTTCCCTAGAAGTGCTGAGACATAGCATACCAAAAGCTTCATCAAGCCTATTAAAATACTTAGCTTTCTCCACGACAGAATTTGGCTCGAGTTCAGTCCCCATGGTGACCTGGTAGACCCCCTTGGACATCAACTGGATGACCATCTCAGCCTTCCATTCAAAATAATTGAATGGAGTAAGAAATGCTCGAGTTTTCTCCATCCTTCTTGTGCAACCTATGACAAAAACGTTGTTAACCTACAAGGCAAACACTCAAGTTTTCTGGAAATATTTCCTAAACAGAAACTCAAACCTCACAAGATTTTTTTGCAGATCCAATTAGCTCTTATACCATGTGAGAATCGCTTATCAAGTAGAACTAGGAGCTAGAACAATATTCACCATCACAGTGTTTGAAAAAATATGCAAGAGAACAACAAATAAACTGAAATAGATGGAATAGCACATGTGAAAGGTGCTAATATCTAACCGTTATATTATAAAACATCTTGTAGATGTTATGGTACACATTTATAATACATTGGACAAAATTCATGACGATCTGGAATCCAATTGGGAATGTACAAGTTTCATGGTGATATTTGACCTCAATACCCCCTAGGTGGACCAATGGAGCCCCAACTCAACCTAAATAGTCACGAACCAAGGTGTGAACATTGGTGAAATGTGTTGGGGCATTAATGAGTCCAAGGCAAGTGTGGGTGAGAAGATATCGTGGGAGGCTCAATGTGGCAATAAATGCTCCTATGAGATCCAAAATAGGAAAAATACACCACTAGCTCCCCTAGTCAAACCTAGATCCCCCAAATCAAGGAGGTAGCGCTCCAAGGAATTAATGAGGGTGCACATGTGGTTATTTTACCAAACTAGAGTGCTAGAGTGTGTGTGAAAGGTCTGAAAATAACCAATTTACCTCCTGTATGAATTTCCCTAAGTCTAACCATATCAAATTGATGCATAGAAGCAAATTATTTTGTCTAAGGTATAAACCAAGGTACTAAGGATGCATTACTACTCCAACAACTTCGATTTGGTAATTTGAATAAGAATTGTGAATAGAGTATCTTCTTTTAATTGCAGCTGATCTGATGTGGTTTTGAATTGAAATTGTTAAGTGTATTTTATTAATCTCATGTAGATGATTCGATCCATTTGTTAAATGACTACTTGTTCTTCCTATTTCATTTTCTAGAGTATGAAGCTTTATTTGTAGAATGTTTGATTTTTCTTTTAGTTAATTTGGTAAGGATAGTTCTTTGGAGTATCAATAGATCAAAGGTCGCGAGAAGTCCGGCACTTTACTATTCTAACCATGTTGGAGAATACTTCGTTTTAAAGGAATTTTGTCCATTTAGTTGTATGATTAGTTTGATTTTGATAGGATTGCATTATATGAAGGCCCAATATTGAATTTTGTTTGAATTAAGAGTCTAGGATTTCCCTGAGTATTAGCATCATCAATCAAAGGCACACATAGGGATAATTACTCTTTGATATGGTCATGTTGGATAGTTTCAGTATCAGAGAATTTATAATTATTGTATGTTTTCATGCATAGTTTTAGATTGTGATTGAGTGGGGTAGTTGTTATTATATTTTTAGAACACTTGGGATTTTAATACATAAATTGTGCACATTGCCTCATCACTCTACTAACTCGAATTGAAAATTTAAATGCAACAAACTATACTATATAATTTGCACTACAATTCTAGTAACCAGTTGTATCAACCATGACTTATCATGCTTTATTTTCTGGGAATATATCTAGCCATTGCATCATCCACTGCTTGCTTCTTGTATGTTATGCATGGTTTTCATTTGGTCCCCTCTATGAAGGAATTTTTTAATGTATGATTACATTCACATCCCCAACATTTAAACGGTGTATTTGTCTCTTTTCTTTGAGACTCTACCATCTTTGGTCCATTCTGGATATGATTTCTCTACTATAATGAACTATGTTGATTTATTAAGAAGTTATGTTTGAATCATTTCTTTCTTTGATCTTTCTTATTTATTTTCTTATCCTTCCAGCATTTTTGTATAGATTATCTGCCTCTATTATGATCTTATAGATGCTTACCCTTTTGGATGGCCTCTTCGATGGATTTGGGTTCATCATATTGGATTTTGTCTTTGTAAAAGGTAGGAAGTCCACTTAGAAACCTATGGATTTTTCTTTACTTTAATAAAACCAACATACCTCATCAACTCTAGGAATTTTCTTTCATACTCCTCCATGCTCATACCTCCCAACTTTAACTCAAAGAACTCCTCCATTTTCTTCTTATAATAATGTTCATATAATTATTTTTGCTAGAAATACTTTTTGAATTGTTTCCATGAAATTATCTTCTCACTGTTATGCTTCACTTCCACTAATTGATCCCATCATATAGAGGCCTTCCTTTGCGAGTTATAAATGGAAATTCTATCCTTCTTATTTGAAGAATAATTATCCAAGCGCAGGTATTTCCTCATCCATAACAGTCAGGGTTCAACATGTTCAGATTTCTTGTTTTCACCATCAAAAGTAGGTGGTTTAATCTTTCTAATCTCCCCTTAGAACACTTCTTCCACATGCCTTCTTTTATGATATATCCTTGGAGACATTCTACATTTCTACTAGAATCCTCTACGGTATAATATCTCATGTTTTCATGAGGTGGTGAATAATGATGGCCATAACCTCTAGCAACACTCTTAAAGTGTCCAGATTTTTCATGAGATCTCTTCTTTGAACTGGCCATGTCTTCCTTCTCATAGCATGAAACTTATCCAACCTGCAATTACCTCTATAAAAACTTCAATCTCTATATAAGTCAAGTATTTAACTGATTCTTCTGCTCCTGAGCCCCAAACATTCTTCTATTGTCATCTTTACAACTATTTACTTCCATCATAAAAAAATTCATAGTTTCCACTAGCTCCATTGATTCTATGTTAGACTTTTGTCCATTAGAGTGTGTTTCTTCATTACCTACACTGATATTTTTCTCTCTCGCTCCTTCTCTCAAACTACCAAAAAATTCCATCCCTTCCATCTTTACTGTACAATTATGTTTAATGTGGCACTGAGTTGTAAACCTATAACCTATAATGATTTTCTATACCAATATCTACAATGTGTTCAGATACTGAAAATTGTTAGACAACCATCTTCCAAAAAATCATAAAAATAAAAAATTATGCATAAGAAAAAAGATCTAAAAAATCTAATTTTTTGACAACTTTTGTCAACTAAGCTGCAGGCCCCATTTCTATTAGATTTCTGAGAAATTACAAAATATTGATTCATATTCAGGATCATTGTTCTATATCTCCTATTGATACTCTTTCCCATTACTAAACGCTTGTTCAAATCTGATTTCACCACTAAAAGTTATATCTCTCTAAAACATGGTTTATGTCCAATTTTACCCTATTTTTGTAGCCATACTTATTCTAAGGGGTCTTTTTTCTGAGACCTATAGAAGAAAATCGATAAAGAAATAAGAAAAAAATTATATTGAACATTGATAGCCCATATAACACTAAGCACCCAAACACTTTCACTATTCAAATCTTATGCTCATATGCAAACTTATAAAATTCTAGAATCACCAATTTTTTTAATTTCTGTAATTCTTCTAGACTTGGAATTTTTACTAAAAATTGTTCCCTCTCAAACTAAGCATTTCTAGAAAAATTGTGTCTCAACAAATTTATTCAAATCAATGAGTAGACAAAATAGTGAAATTAGAAAATTTTCTAGTTATGTGTTCTTGAGCCACTTTTGCCTTCTTCAAGTTTTCAAAAAATCGACCTTCTATGTGCCCAAATAGTGGATTTTGGCCTTTTTCTATCTCTCGGCTTCACATATTTTTGAATTTTTCTTTAGGGATCTTGATTTAGTTGGGTTCTTGGGTCATGACTGCACCATAACAATTGGGTCCTCAACTAGGCCCCATCTATCCTTGGGCTACACACCTTCAAAACCCATAAAACTGAAATTTCTGAAAAATCTAAATATAATGGATCCTTTTCTATCACTGGTCATCCTATAACCTCCATTAACAGTGTCTACAGTGTGTAAGTCTCATCCAATTCTAATTTAATATGCTCATCGTAGCTCATGTTATGGCTAAAACAAGATTTTGTCTCCATTATTTTTTCATTTTTTTCATTCTTGCTGACGTGAAAGAGTGTTGATGTGGCAGAAAAATTGTCATTTGAGGTGTCAAACAGTCCCATGTATCACCCCCATGATGTATACATGTCACCCTCCCGTCAACTGGGTCATCACATCACATTTTCCTAGAGTGGGAACGCATTGATGGTATTTCTTTACCGGAAGCGGTAACGTTTCGTGAGGAAGGCGATTTTCAAGAAATGTTTTTAGAGTCATTATCAATAAGAAGCCAACACATGGAAATGTGGTTTCTTACGAATGGATTTCTCCTCCATCATTAACCAGTGTGCATATTATCGATGTGTTATGGGTCATAATCGTCAATCACAGTGCCTTTACATGTGTGAAACATTCCCTGTGCAAATGATCATGATCTCATTTACCCAAGGACCTAGGTTAGATCTCAAGTGGAGTAAATTTATTGTACTCTATGCACTTTCCTTTTCGGCGAACGATCAAATATTGACTAATCTAACCCGCTCGATCAATCTAGAATGTAGGCGGGTTTGAGCCTCAAGAGTGTGGCTTTGGAGGGACCGACAGTGATTTCGAAAACCAAGCTTGTGCCTCCAAAAAGACTACCGAGAAAACCACTTACCTTTGGTAGTTTTGGTTTTGGATCCTTTCCTTGTGTTATTCCATGATTACCTTGAGCCCCTGAAATCATACTCGTTCATTGATCTACGATGATGATCAACGGTCAGATCGCACTTGTTCTATATTCTTCCAACTAGAACCTACTAGGTATTCAACCATGCCACATAGTCTTGTGGCCCTTCCCCATGGTGACATCTATCCACTCATTCTGACATGGATGGTCCACATCATTCCTTCCCATGTGGCAATTGTGGGTCTCACATCAATTTTTGAAATTTTTGAAAATTTGTAAATATACTTATATATATATAATTTAAATAGGTTACAATTTGCATGATTCTGGAAACAAGTGTCCTCCCAAATCTCACTCTTAGTAAACATAAAATTTACATTTGGCCAATGGAAAATTACAATGGCCTTTTCCTTGCAACATTAATTTTAATTTTAATTAACAAAGACTGTAACTCCATGGTACTGGTTCAAATTCCACCTGAACTTCCAAATTTCCCCTCATACCTGGGATGATCCTTATGGATTGTTTTAGCACCAACAATCATGTTGAATTTGATAATATCATATGGGCATTAAAACCACGAATTTCATATGAACATTCCATCAAACAGTTAATCCTGCAAATTATAAAATTTTCCTCAATTTACAAAGAACCAACTTAAATATTATAAATTTTACTATGGCTTCTCTCCACATTTATCCCAATCTATAATTTTATTATCTATATGCATATTAATGCTATGAATTTAAACCGTTGGGGAAATTCCATACAGTTTTTCCCAAAATTTTCCATACAAACATTTATTCAAACACTTTCTCTGCAATCTCTGAAACTACCTGTAGAATCAATTTTCAGCCCATTCAATCGTAGTGCTACAACTTGGGCTCTGATACCAAAATGTCACAAACCCAATGAACTTCCAATGCCAATGGGGTCGTGAAACATCCATAATATTACCCAAAACACCTCTATTATCCCATTTTGTTTTTCTACTGCTTTAGTTGAGTTTTACATCAAAATTATAAATGCATTTTAACACCATAACTAATGTAAACATGTAGAATAGCATTGTAAGCATGTTCTTCGTGAATGCAACCACACAAATGACAATGATTCCATGCAATTAAATCATCATACAATAATAATTACATTAAGCACATTCAAATATAAATGCAACACATTTTATTCACAAGAGATTACTTAATTGTAAACGTAACCAACTATCTGCAAACCATGCATGTTCCACCTAGCTATAGGCTCTGTCAATCCATATCTTTCTTTGATAGGCCACACCCAAGTTGGGGCTATTGATCCACAAGATGGTACTAATTTCTCTAGCTACAGCTATCCCAATCCTCTTGCACTCATTTCCCTTCAACCTACACAACCCAAGGAATGAGGCTCCCTTCTTTGAGATAACATTACCTCGATCTCCCTTCTCTAAGCTGAAAGTACCTTGGGTTTGTTACCCTAATTCCCTTCCAGGGCTCCAAAACAGGTCGACCAAGAACTCTCCATTCCAAGACTCCAGGGAATTTTGTTATTCTAGGTATGGTTCTTAGTGTACGATACAGTGATGGTGCATCGCGGTGCAGGTGATGATGGCTCTGATCCTGGTAGTTAAGGTATGATAACAAATTATTTTCCCGATCATGAAGTAATGATGGAAGAATGGGTTAGTTCTCACTATTTGTATGCATGTCGATAACTATCCAAGTGGCACCAAGGTTGATAAGAATTAGCCACATGGCATAGATGGGGTTGGACACCTTTTTCCTCTCTAATCCTAGGATTAGGATAATCACTCTCCCCCTTGTGGAATGATAGTCTCCCATATCTTGTTTTTCCTTATTCTACAGTAGTCATGGATTCTATATTAAAGAGTGAAATTGTACAAATTTACATATTTTGGTCATTATAGATTGTTCATATCCATCTTGTATCCATTTCATCGGTATTTACATTTTTTACATACTGGGGTAAAAAATGGGGATTTATAGTGAAGGGGTACCTTCTTGATGTTGTGTGGGGTGGATATTGTGGACCCCAAGCTAACAAAGTTTGCGTGAAGTGTATTTAACTATGTGGTGAGTCACTAGTTAGCATTTTCCCTCTACTACCTAGAAATCTTGTTCACTCAACAGAGGCTAGCTTGGCTTGAGAATTGAGTCTATAAGACTGTAAAGGCCTATTAACCTAGCAGAGGTTGGCTTTGATATGGCCTCATGCCTGTTTTACTATGGGATAGATCTCTAGATAGTTCCCATTTCCTTAAGATAATCATGCCCAGTGTGGGGATGGCCTCTTAGAAAAAAGTGTATATGCTATACAGAGTGCCTACGGTTAGGTGGTACGTTGCTCTTGCGTAGTTAGTTGCTCAAAGAACCTTCATCTAATCTAAGTGTTATGTGATGTTTTATTATTGTTAATCGTTTCCATTGTATGAATGATTATCTAAATGAATGATGAGATGCATGTTGTATATAATGATTATGAAAGTGAATGGATTGCATATAGATGATTATATGTATATGAAGTCCCATTACGTATATAGTGTTAATTCTGCAGGCAACCAATGAGTTGTCATTGCAAGCCAATATATTGCAGGGTGGTTATCATGTGCAATGGCTAGAAGCAGTCGCGCAGTGAATTGTGCGCCGGTTAAACTGTGTACGCAACATAGGTCCATGGAATAAGATGTTATGTGTTCATTGCAACATGCAGTGACATGTGATTATGTGGTGCAGGATGATTCGTAGTAAATAATTCAGTATTAGATGGTAATGTCTTAGTATCAAAAGTATAGGAAAGGAAAATATCCTTTGTGGCCATGATAGTCCACAGAAACCTCTCAGGACATGATAGAGTGGTATTAGAACAGTAGTTTCAACACTAAACCTATGAGTGCAAAAGAAATCTTGTGTGGTAATATTAAATCAATTATTAATATTATTAATGTGTTTGCTAATATTTTTTCTTTGTGCACAACACTAATAGTAGCAAAAAATTTATTACAACAAAGGAAAGAAGGCATCAAGTAGAAGGATCTAATTAGCCGGTTGAATGATCATCATGGGTGATGTGCAAAATCCCTATGATCACATAGAAGTGTTATGGGATAGAATGTGCATGGTGGTGATAGAAATAGAGTCAAATGGAAGGAGGGCACAAATCACACCTCTGGATATGATTGAAACTATGAGTAGTTTCAATTAAATGATAACTAAAGCATAAGAAGAGCACCATTATATCGATGCTGCCATACTACAAAGCATACCAAACCTTCACTAGAAAACCAATCTAGGATCCAATCGATGACAATAAGGATGAAATATGTGTGAGCAATCACTCTAGAGGAAGGTCGTGACACCAAGGAATAAGTGTACACTGAATGATAATGATCATTTGTTCATCAAACATCGCGAGCAGTAAATTTAATAGATTAGAAAGCTCATCAATTATCTCAGCACATTTGAATCGAAGACCTAGGAGGAGGATGCCTTGTGAATATAATTCCTCAAGGGAATTCACTAAGCTAAAGTCGCCCAAATTCAATGGAGAAAGTAATTATGGATAGGAGACTGAAGCATGGCTTCTTGGAATGAAAAATTACTTCAGGATTTATGAGTTTTTTGGAATGAGAAAGCTAGGATTTCCATCTTTAATCTGAAAGGCATAGCTTTGAATTGGTGGGAGCACCTCCGGTAAGTGAAGGGCCTCAAAGGAAAAAGGATTGACTAAAATAAGTTTGAAAATTATTTCAAGCAAAAGTATCTTTGTGAAATACACTATGACAATAATACCAAGGAGTTTCATGAGCTAAAGTTGGGACAAATCAAAATGGAAGAGTATGTGAACAAATTCCTAGAGCTACTATGGTATGTAGATTATCTCATAAATAAGAAGGTGAAGATTCAGATATTATTAAGTGGGTTGCCCTAGAATTATAGAGACATAAGTGAATTCATGGATTCTGATACCTTGGATGATGTTATTCATAAGTCTATGCATTTCTATGATCAATACAAGGGGAAATTTTAGGACAATCATGTAGTAAGTGGAAATCCCAAGGGCGGGTTTGATCCAACAAAGAAAGAGTTCAAATATGTACCCTTAAGAATCAATAGAGGAATGTTTGATAGGGACATCAGGTGCAAGGAAAAATCTAATGTGGTATGGCAAGTGCAGAAAGGCCCAGAGAACCAATGAAATGTTGGGGATGTGGACACAATCATAAGTTGTATGACATGGGTCTCTAGGTGGATTACTTTGTTTAATGGAAATTCATTTGTATCCAAATGACAAAGTGTGTAGTATGTATGGAGATAAAATTGCCTCACGTGAAGGAACAACCATGAAGGATCCATAACATTCAAGGAGTCATCGTCGTGGAGGACATAGACAAATTGACTCCTAGAATTTACGTAGCTTTGAATGATCAAGAAGACCATTAAGCTGGAAAAGTTGAAGTTGGAGGTAAAATTGTTGTGCAGACTGTTTCTATTTGAATAGACCTAGGATCCAGTCATAGTTATATTCATCCTAAGAATGTTTAAGCTTGTGCACTTAATAAAAGAAAGCATGGAAATTCATGGCTAGTCCAGTTAGCCATAGGGACAAAAAGGAAAGTAAGTGAAGTGGTAGAGGGATGTCCGCTAATGTTGGACGGTTTGTCCAGTGAAAAAAAAATGAACATCCTACTGTTAGGATCATATGGCGTTCTTATTGGCATTGATTGGCTGAAAAATCACCACACCAAACTTTACTATTATAATAAGTCTCTTGAATTCCTTAATGATGAAGGAAATCCTTAGATAGTGAAAGGTGTGATGGGGAAGGTTTTAATAAGACAAGTTTCAGCAATGCAAGTGGGAAGATACTTCAAGAATATTTGTTATGTATATGTAGTTCATGTGTCATATGTCACAAACGGTAGAGGCCCAACACTCAAATATTTCCTGATGTTGTAGGAATACAAGGATGTATTTCCATAAGAGGTGTCGGGACCGCTACCCAAAAGAGATGTTGATTTTATAATTAATATGTATCCAGGGTTAGGACCAGTGTCTATATCCCCTTATAGAATGAGCACTCCAGAGTTGGTAGAGTTGAAAATGCAGCTCCAAGAATTATTAGACAAGAATTATGTCAAATCGAGCATGTCCCCATGGGGTTCGCTAGTGTTGTTCATTAAGAAGAAGGATTGAACCATGTGACTATGCATTAACTATAGAGGGCTTAATAAGGTCACAGTCAAGGACAAGTATCCATTTCCAAATAATATGATCTCTTTGATCAGATAAAGGGAAGTAGAGTATTTTATAAGGTTGACTTAAGATTAAGGTATCATCAGATCAAAATCAAGGAGGAAGATATCCACAAGATAGATTTCAGTATGTAGTATGGCCACTATGAATTTACTGTTGTTCCATTTGGTTTAACCAATGTGTCCTCTACTTTCATGTGCCTCATGAACAGTGTGTTCAACCAATACTTAGATAAGTTCATTTTGGTATTCCTATATGGCATCCTCATTTATTCCAAGAATGAATAAGAGCATGCGGAACATCTCATAAAGGTATTGAAGATTCTTTGAGAGCATAAGTTGTATGCCAAGCTCAGAAAATGTGAGATATATTGAGAGAAGAGTCAATATTTGTGTCATGTCATTTTAATAGAAGGAATTTCAATAGACCCAAGATTGAGGCAATGATAAATTGTTCTACATCCAGCAATGTTACAGATGTTTGATATTTCATGGTATTACCATGATATTATAGGAGATTCAGTAAGTATTTCTGCAAAGTGATACATCCTATCACATCCCTACAGAGAAAGGATGTGAAATTCACATGGTCTAATAAATGTGAGCAAAATTTCCAACACCTGAAGGAATTGTTCACTAGTGCCCCTATTTTGAAGATCACAGATCCAAATAAAAATTGTCATATGCACAGAAGCTTCTATCAAAGGGATCATAGGAATACTTATGCAATAAGGACATGTGATATGTGATGAGTATCGAAAGTTAAAGGATCATGAGAAGAATTATACGGTGCATGATTTGGAGCTAGAATCCATCATGCACACCTTGAAGATGAGGCAACACTACCTACTCTGAAAGAAGTTTGAGTTGCACACTGATCACATGAGCTTGAATATTTGTTTGATCAATCGAATTTGAATTCCTGGAAGGCCAAATGGTTAGAATTTCTAAGTGAATTTGATCTTGAGATCAAACATGTCAAAGGTAAAGAGAACAAGTTTGATGATGCATTCAATAGGAAACCTCATGTTGCATCCATGATCTTGTGTCGTTCTAACCTCAGAGAACAACTCAGCAAATTCTTAGTCAAAGATGAGAAGTATGTGTAAGTGTGCACGGAACTTAGCGAAGTAGAACTAGACAAAAATTATGAGGGGTAGCAATTAGAAGAAGATGAAATTCTTCCATTCCAAGGATGGTTGCACATCCCAAACAACGTAGAATTGAAGAAGCTAGTAATGGATGTGATTCATCAAATGCCATACTCTGGTCACCCGGGATACCAAAAGATTGTCACAACAGCCATAAAGTTGTATTTTTCCCACTAATGAAGAAGGATATTGTGAAGTACATAGATAGATGTCATAAGTGCTAGCAAGTGAAAGTTTAGCATCAACATGCAACGGTATTACTGTAGCGATTTCCTATTCTTGAGTGGAAGTGGGAAGAAATATCTATGGATTATACTACAGTATTTACAATGGAAGTAAAGCAGCATGACTAGATCATGGTTGTGGTGGACAAGTTGACGAAAGAAATGCATTTCATTTCAGTTATGTCAGCACATAAGACTACTAACACTGTGCAAATTTTCATGAAAAGAATTTTCAAGTTGCATGGATTGCTCAAGCAAATAATCTCAGTTAGAGATGTGAAATTCACATCATATTTCTGGAAGGTATTGTTCAAGGAGCTGGGAACTCGGCTCAATTTGAGCACAACATACCATCCTTAAACAGATGGTCAGGGAAATAGAGTAAATCAAATGTTGGAATATATGTTAAGGATGTATGTGATGGATAAGCCATCTAAATGGGAAGATTATATACATTTGGTTGTGTTTCCTTACAACAATGGTCATCAGGCATCATTGGGTATGAGTCCATTTGAATCCCTATATGGTAGGAAATGTAGAACTCTAGTAAGTTGGGAAAACCCAGTGAACAGAGTAATGCTTGGACCAAAAATTCTCAAGGAAATGGAGCAAGAAATGGTTAAGATCGGGTACAATTTGAAAGCAACGGGGCACATGCAAAAGAGTTACGTCGTTCTGAAAAGTGCGCACAAATAATTTAAAGTTGATGACCATATTTAATTAAGAGTTAAGCCAAGGAAGATATCTTCAAAGCTCGAAATTTGTGCCAAGTTGGCACCTAGATATTATGGACCTTTTGAAGTCCTTGATAGAATAGGACCAATTGCATGTAGGATTGCATTTCCTACACAAATGAAAGAACAAAATGTTTTTCATGTTTCTTTGATTAAGAAGTATATACATTATTCTAATCAAATTATTGATTGGAATGTGATTCAAGTGGAGCTTGAGGGAGAGTTCCAAGTTAATCCTATGCAGATCATAAGCAGGAAGGAGATTGTGCTCTAGAACCACGCCATCAACCAAGTAAAGGTGGAGTGGAAGCACTTTGGCCTAGATGAGGCTACATGGGATCTGGAAGATGCCATGAGGTAGGCATACCAAATTTTGTTCAGTTTTGAAGAGCACCAAGGATAGTGTTGTTTCAAGAAGGGGGGTATTGTAATGTCCCTATTCTTGACCCTTGATATAAATTGTGTAAATGATTAATTCATGGAAGATGGTGATGAGCTCAAGGAAAAGGCCCTACCATTGGCATCCTGAATATATATGTGTATATCAGCAAGTAACAGGGTTAGAGAACCATGTACAGGTCAAGAACAATAGTATTGTAAATGTGATGTACATGTGCATGATATTAATAAAGAAATCCATAGTTGACTATGCAAGGATACCAGAGCATGGGGAATGCTTATCCTAAGGTTAGGGAGGGACATATTGAATCCATGAATCTAATAGATGAGAGCCAAGTGTCCTAGAGAGGATTAAGGAGCTCTCAAATGTCAGTTTGACTCATGCACCCCAATCATTTAATGCTTCCAAGAGGGAGGAAGTTGAGAAAATTATTACCTTTGGGAAAGGAAGGTGTGGGTTTGAGTTTCCTTATGATGGAGTAATGTTAGTTCCTTGCATCAGTAGACCTGCAGAATTGGGATGGGAGTTGATTATTAGGTAAGCATCTAGTTGAATTGATGCCATCCTTAAATTTACCATAAGTTGAGGGATGGAGCAATTTCTTGTTAGTGAGTCTGTAACTTGGCCTGTCGGTGATTTAGTTAGTCAGTTAATGAATTTACATGGTCAAGTAACTCAGTCCTTCATAGGTGTATCTATATCTCCCTATCTAGAGTGCAAGTCATTGTTATCCTTCCCTCAACCAATCTATCCATTCGGATCTCAGAAGAAAGAGTCGACCCTTTCCTGAGAGGAATCTGAACATAAATAGGTACAGAGGGAAAAATTACTATCGGCTCTAGATCGTGGTCATGAATTTGAGTCAAATACGAAATTGGAGAGTGCATTTTTATGTGTCCCTTTATTTATATAGGAATTTGATTAGTATCGAATTACCCAATTGTTATCTTGAGCTTGAGCATCCTGAATTGTGTTGAAGACCTGTGTGATAGAGTCTGTTACAAGTTGTCAGAGTTAGTCTAATAAAGTGGTGGAGTGTTTTGAATCCTTAGTTGCATGCCTGAGAGGTTATATTTACTTGATGTTGATTTAACCTAAGTGTGGTTGCATGTGAATAATGTATGATAGAGTGGTATGTTGGACATTGATCAAGTGATTCCCTGAAGCCATTGGTTGTGCACAACAAAGATTTGTAAGCCCTGGGAAAACAGGACTTGTAGATAGATGATATAAGGTTTGGGTGATCTTTCTATGCACACACAGGTATAGCACCTAGAGGAAGGTGATGCATAGGGGACCATTTAGCAATGAAGGGGTACCTTCTTGTTGTTGTGTGGGGTGGCTAATGTGGAACCCAAGCTAGTTGAGTCTGTGGGAGGCATCTATGGTTCTGTAGGTAATTCAAATATAACTGTTTATCCTACTTGATTTGTTGTGATCCTAGAGAAGTGGATAAAGTCTTGAGCACTGAGTGGATTGAGATCCAATAGCGGTTGCATGACATCTCGATGGAATAGTGGGGTTAGAGTGGTATTTTTATGCACACATTGGAATAGCACTTGAGTGGTGTTGTGTGGGGTCGGTATTTTGGACCCCAAACTAACCGAATATGTGTAAGGTTGATTACTGGTATTGAGTACCAGAGTGGTATTGAGCGTGTATATGGCTAAGAGACTAGTGAAGGTTGATACCTCTTGGTGGAATAGTGGATTTTGAGTGGTATTTGTACACACACATTGGTATATCCCTAGAGGAAGGTGACACCTGAGGGACCATTGAGCGATGAAGGGGTACCTTCTTAGTGTTGTGTGGTGGAACTATTATGGACCCCAAGATAACTGAGTTTGTGTGAGGTGTATTTAACTCTATGGTGAGTCACTAGTTAGCATTTCCTCACTAGTACTTGGAAATCATGTTCACCCAACAAAGGTTGGATTGGATTGTGAATTGTGTCTGTATGATTCTAACAGTCTATTAACCCAACAAACATTGGTTTGTCTATGGAATTGTGCCTATTTGACTATGGGAAATAGATATAGATAGGTCCCCTTTCCTTAAGGTAATAATGCCCAGTGCAGGGGTGGCCTTTTTTTAGAAAGAGTATATGTTAGATAGAGTGCCTACGGTTGGCTGGAACATTGTTCTTGTGCAAGAAACAACTCGAAGAAGATTCATCCAAGATAAGTGTTGCTTGATGTTTTATTATTCTTAATCATTTCCATTATATGAATGATGATTTGAATGAATGATGAGATGCATGTTGTATATAATTATTATGAATCTAAATGGTTTGCATATAGATGATTGTATGTATATTAAGTACATCACATATATAGCGCTAATTCTGTAGGTATCCAATGAGCTAGCATTGCAAACCAAGTTGTCGTAGGGTGGTTATCCTACGCAGTGTCTAGAATCAGTCACGTGGTGACTCACACATTGGTTAAATTCTGTGCACAACATTTTTCCATGCGGTAAGATGTTATGCATGCATTGCGATGTGTAGTGACATGAGATTATGTGGCGTAGGATGTTTTGTAGTAAATAATTTAGTATTAGATGTAATTTCTTAGTATCAAAAGTAGAATAAAGGAAAAATATCCCTCGTGGTTATGATGGGCCACAGATACCTCTTGGGATGTGAGAAAGTGCACCTTTCCAGTTTGACTATGTTCATCACCTAATGTGCCCAAGTCACATGACTCAATATCCACAAAATACTCTTAGAAGTGTGCCCAAGTCATATTACTCTAATGCGGTAAAGTGTTCCCAATGAAGGATACTTTGTTCTGAGAAAGTGTTCCCAAAGGTGAACCCAACATGTGCTACTTTGTCTTAGCAAGATGTTCCCAAGTCATGCTACTTCATCTCTACAAACAACATCTAGCTCACAGGGCTCCATCCTGAAAAACTACACCCAACTCATGTTGCTTTGTCTTGACAGATAACGTCCAGCTCAGACTACTCTGTCTCGAAAGACTATGCCCAACTCGTGTTGCTCCATCCTAGCATACTACACCCAACTTGTGCTACTCTATCCTCACAAACTACACTCTACTTGTGCTACTCTAACATGACAAACTTTGCCCAACCCACATTGTTAAGTCCCAGCATATTGCACCCAATTCATTCTACTATGTCCTGACATATTGCACCCAAGTCATTCTACTATGTTTTGGCATATTGTGCCCAAGTTGTGCTACTTTATCCAAGATGAATTGCATCCAAGTCATTCTATTATTTCCCGAGTTCCTTCTCTTGGATTTTCCCTTTGATGACTTTTTCTTTGCACTCCACTTATATTTATATGATGCACTCTTTCCAAGGGGCTCCCAAATATAACATTCCAACTCAAGTGTTCCCATGCCAATATGCACACAAATTTCATGTGTTCCCAAGATAGCATGCACCCAACTCACACAAGTGTGACCACTCCATAAACGTGCATGATTCGAGATGCGCCCAACTCTCACAAGTGGAAAACATGCTCCACAAGTAAGTTTCCTCTTCACAAGCTAATCGAATAAGTGGGTTCCTTGGTTCCATGCCCAACTTAATGTGCCCCAAGTTCCATGCTTCCATCCATAATTTCTCTACAAAACTATTTTCACTTAATATTTTCTAGGTGTGTGAGCACCATGCTCTCACGATGCATTCACACATTGTCACAAGTTATGCCCATGTTTGCACAAGTCAAGTGTGATCCACTCCAAACTCAACCGAACTGGTGATGTTCCCCTTGCTATGCTTCCAAGGTGCCCTGTAAATATAATGCACCCAGATATGTACTCAACATCTATCAATCCCTCATGATCCTTTGGTATGTGTTATGGGAAGTGTGCCCAACCTTCATTCCAAGGTCATGACACATGTCATTTTCACTACGCCTCTTCTTCCATCTCTAACTTGTTGAGATTCTTGTGATTTCTACACTATGATCCTTCTTTGCCTTGTTTTCTTGTATATCTTATAAGATATTTAATTTATTTAAATATTTATTTCTTTCCATCTTATTCTTTTCAATGGTTTTCACTAGGATTTTGTCAATAAAGGATTCCTCCTCTTTCTATATATTTTTGATATTTTTTCATCCCTCATCCTTCCCTTATTACCAAACATCAACTACATTTAATCATAGATATTAAAACCCTCTACATTCTTTACCATTATTATTTCTTCCCTTTCCCTTTCCAATCCTTCAAGGATCCTTTATATTAACTCCTTAGAATGTCCTTCTTGACAGGGATCATTGCCTAAAATCCTATAATTCATACATGGGAAATATTCTCTTTCCTTCAATACTATGAATTTAATAGAAAAAGGAAATGCATCATCTTCCATCTTATTCAATATGGTCACTTTTACGACACCTTTTTTCCTTTACTGTGTGCCTTTATGGTGAGAGAAAATATGCCAGTCTTTCTCTTAGCTCGGGAAATTCTACTTCAAATAACATAATACTAGGGCATGCTCATTTTAAATATCTATAAGCCTTGTATCGAGAACATATCAAAGGAGTTTTGATATAATTCAGTTGTTGTATATAGGATCACTTTCCAATTATATATCCATCTCATTACCCAATTCGAGATCCAAAATTATTTTTGCAAAAATGGTGGCCTCCTTTTACAAGTTTTTTCATATATGTCAAGGAAGCGACCCATTATTTTCCTTGTAAATTTTATGGTTATCTCATGCTAGTGTTTTAGGGGCAAGCATATAATTGTGACCCATATTGACACTATGTCCACTAATTTACATTGTCCTTGACTCTTCCATTTAAAAATATGAAAGTGGTCCATCTTTGAGCTAAGATATGGAATATGGGGGAGTACCCCAACAATGGTTTCCAAGCCCTAAATATCCACTATAAGATCATTGTTTTATGATATCACCCTACCATAAGAATTTCTTATCAATGTAATTTCTTGATATGGAGAAATCCAGTTAATTACCACATTCTCCCCCAACATTAGTTTCATTTTGTATTTCTAAATATTTATATATGACTTCTTTCTTTTCCTTTTCCTATGCCTAATCAAGACAAAGGGATTACCTCCTTATTCCCCATATGAACATGGGTAGAAGAACCCTTCTAATTCCTCTAAAGGAATCATTCTAAAATTTTGAATTGTAGAAGAAATTAAGGATGATTGGCTTGTATAAAACTTATTAGTCTAACCACCTAACTATGTTTTGATTGATTTCTCTTTGAACCAAGGACTCTATAACATACCCACATCTTAGATATTGACTATGAAAAATATAACCATAAAAGAACCGTTTAAGGACATTCATGTTTAAGAAGCCATAATGGGAAATATTAATCCTTCTATCACACTGATATTATTACATCACCTTAAGATTCATCGCATGTGACACCTAGCGATATATTTCCAACAACCGTACAATTTATTTATCACTTAATGTGTTTTATATATCTTTGATGCATGAGAACATTGTATGGTTGCATATCAAAACATTGCAAGATATTTAATTGCATATAACTCTTACATATCTATCATGATCATAATTAATCATAACCATACTTGTAAGTCACCAATAACAAAGTGTTATATCTAATCCAAGGTGTTATATTTCACTAATGTGTCTACAACTACTAGTGTCTATTCAAACTCAATTGTTTACCTTATGCACCTTGGATGGTTCATATATTTTGTTCTTAATTATAAATGATTTCTCCATGATAGTCATTGTCCAATTATAAAACTTCTACCAACAATGCATTATAGTTACTTTCTAAACCACTTTTCACCCCACAAGTCCTCGACCTATCTTGTTGACTCCTTCGTTTTTTATGGTCCATAGTCACATAAGATTACGAAGAATCAGGTGGAAGCTATAAAAGAAATTCACCATGCAATAGATCCCTAGTGTGCAAGTAATTATTCCTAGTTAATGCAGAAGTAAGCAGATTATGAGTTTTGGGATTTTTATTTCAATTAAGGGATTGTGGGTTTTGATGATGTATTAGTTCTGTAACGGGTCATCCCACTGACTAAAATATGATGGTTGTAGATCCAATTGTATGCAATGGAATGAAGACTACTGAATCAATAAAGATGAAGATTTATTGGGCCTCCAATTTTTTAAGTATATATCATGAATGTTATCAATTTTATCTAATGATTCTACCATTTTCTTTATGATGTTTATGTAACTATGTTTTGGATACCAGATGGATATATGTTGGATACATGCCCCATAATGGTGTTATGAATAAGTTATTTTACATTTTATCTTTGCAGTTAACCCTCCCCATCATAAACAATTATAGGCAATGCTTTGGGTGACACTGTCTCCTTCATGGGATTGAATATGCTATAACTCTATAATACAACAGGTCGCTTTGTTGGCTCCTAGAAAGAACCCTAGTATTATCATTTTTTGTGCCAGTAAATGGTTTTGTTGTTGGGACTTGGTTTCTAACATGATGCCATTAATTGCATGGATACACTGAACCTGAAGAGTGGGATTTAGGATTGGTGGGAAAAGAGGTTCGAAGATTTTGTATTACAAGAAGTTGAGTTATGAGGTTGTGCTCCACAAAAACTTAGAGAATACATCATTTATCGAGGATCGATATTTAATCAATACAAAGTTTCATGGGTTGAGCTCCTTATAAAGTTATACAAGTGCTCGAAATGACTTTTGGAAGCCCAGGAAAACAGTAATTGACATCGATGAATCATTTTGTAGTGTACTCAACGAGATCTAGTAGCATTGCACCACCTAGATACTCCATTAAATAGGGTTGTCGACTTCTGGGTAGAAATCACTTTGATATGGTATATTGTGGAATTTGTGATAAAAAATAACCAGTTTGTATCTAGAGCTGAAGAAGACCTCAAGAAGGGAGAAAGAGGAAGGCTACCAAAGGAAATACGATTGTGGATCAACTTCTGGATGGTTGAATATGGATTTTTTCCACTTAACCTTATCAAAATGGACAAATAAAACCCTCATGTTTTTGGGCATGTGGTTGACATGATGTTTCAAAGTTGTGTTAAATAGGAATTTTGCACAATCAGGGGAAGACCCAATAATGACACAAGGTTTGAGCACGTAGCGAGGAGATCAAAAATCAATGAAAAGTGGTGGAAGATGCAAATGAGGTAAGGGAATAAAAGAAGTCCACAACTACAAGAGGACTTGCAGAATGGAGAAAATAGTGAGGAGAGAGAAAGAGAGATGTAAAAAATGAAGTAACAGGAAGAATTGATCAATTCATGGTTAAGAGGAAGAGGAGTAGAGATGTAGGATCACTAGTACATGTGAACATTTTTCCCATGGCAAAGTGTCACTATAGCAACACTTTTTTGTCTCTATAGTAATGAATAAGAGCCCAAATTTTCCTGGAAAAAGTATCATCACATTAGCTACACTTCGAATATTTTGTCGCTATAGTGACAGACCAGAGATGAAATGTGGTGATTGTGGAATTTTCTTCAAAAACATATAGGCGTCGCTATAGCGACATCTGTCTATCGCTAGAGCAATGTCCGGGAATCGCTATAGTGACAGAAGATTGTGGCAAAAGCATGCGACTAAGTCATATTGCGTCATTGGGGCGACGTCTTGGCATCGCTACAGCGACATAATATTGTGGAAAAATCATGCGACTAAGTCATTTTGTGTCATTGGAGTGACGTCTTGGATTCATTATAGAGATGGAAGCTTGAGGAAAAATCAAGCGGCTAAGTCATATTGTGTCTCGGGAGCAACATATAGTCATCGGTATAGAGACGTATAGTTGTCAAAATAGAAACGTTAATGCGTCAAATATAGGCACAAAAGTATGTTCCCACTAAGAAACACCCAAGTCCTTTTCCATCGCTAGAGCGACAGTATATCGTCGTTATAGAGATGTCACATTGTCGCTATAGCGACGACAATTTGTCACAAATTAGAAGCAAATAAGTACTGAAGCATCACCATAGAAATGTCATTGTGTCACTATAACAACACCCAGACATCGCTATAGCGACGTGTACTATGTATTTTTTTTAAATATAGAATTCGCAGCAAATATTGTAGTTCAAATATAAGCATACCTCTAGGCTCTTACAATGATGTTGGTAGGAAACGAGTATTAGAGACTAAATTTCCTCCTCAAAATTTGTATAGGATAGAATATATATTTCAAGAACATAGCCTATTACTTATTAGTATAGGATTTATTTAAGTCTTCAGAAATATTATTAGGAAGAAAAATGAGAAATTGGCACACATGCATCCTCAAAGGAAAAACATATACTATATTTTCTGGTTTATCATAGCTATTCACAAATCCCAGTATTGTAATTTATATGGAAAGAACACTTAGAGAATGTATTATGTTATTGATACAGTATTGTAATTTAGCTCATAGAAATTTTACAGTACCTTCAGAAATGAATATATTTTGACCCCCATTTGTCACCTCTTTTCAGGGTTGGGTTATTGATACATCTTGCTTCAGGCACCCTGTGCCACAAACAACTATAAGAGTCATTCCCAAAATACAAGGAACTTATTTGGCATTCATAACTTTTGGCCTCCATGCTAATGTGTTAAATATATAAAACATCTACAACCTTTTTCAAGTTTAATAATTGTTGGGAAATATAAAATTGAAGTTATGTATACCAGTATTTATGTGCTCTTTTATCATGCTAATTGGAGATTTTTTGTATCAACATGTTTATCCCTTGTAAATGTAGAAATAGTTTCCTTGTATAGAATTTTGATTTCATGTACTAGGACATCATGATCCCTTTGGCTAATGCAAGGGACCATAGTCCAAACATCCTATTGAATCACTAGACAAAGAATGGCTTATGTTGGATTAAACTTTCAAGAAATTAACATAGCAATCTGATAGTTATATCAATCCAACTGAGGATTCCTAAGAAACAATTAATATAGACTCTTCTGTAATTCTGGAAAGAGATTTTTTCCTTTTACTCATGTACAACTAGGGTACCCTCATGCAAGGTCCAAGTTTCTTTAGATAAAGAATCCACATGTTTGTTGAATTCTTTATATATACGAGTTAAAAAAATAAACTCAAATGTATATATTACCTCCTTCACTTGAGTTCACAAGAGTGAAGAATAGATGGGTTGGGAACACTGTTGAAGAATGTTTGAAAAGTTGGATGAGACAAAAAGAGATCAAGGAATGGAAAGTTGTGCCATGTCTGACTATATGGGACTTTCACCTAGCAAGAAACTCATTGTTATTTGTGGAAAAAGTTGTAGTTACTTCATTCCAATGTTCTTATCAAATCAGATCCATGGCCATAGCTTAAGCCTTACAGGATTCCAGTCATTCAAGAAAATAGAGGCAAATGGATAATTTGGTCATCATTAAAGAGCAGGTATAGGGGTTCTTTTATGGAGAAAGGCACGGTCCTTGGGATAGTAGCAGTGTAGGTTGTATTTTGTTTTTAACTGAGAATCACACCATTAAGATGGATGGTTGGTCGTTTTCCTTAGCATAGGATCCTATAATTTTGCATAAATAATGGCATTAGTGCTTCTCCTCAAATTTGACATAGAGAATCATGTAAAGCAGATACAGTTCTATAGTGAATTCAGTCTGGTGTTTAAGTAGATGCAAGGTACATGACAGAATCTAAATATAAACCTAGGACCTCTAAGATATCAAACAAAAACAATAACAAGCTTGTTCAAGACAATTTCTTTTACTCGTCTAAAGTTCCAGGCCATAATGCCAGTTAAAATTTGATCTTTATGTTTTCTATCATAAATAAAGACATAGTACCTTTTTATATAAATGTATAGGACTAAAGACAATATAGTTAAGGGGTTGTTTATGTGCTCTTTTAATACACAAACGTCAACATGAAGATGTATTAGGAGTCTATTTTTGGAGGGAGTCAATAAAGAGCTCTTCTCTTAATGCTTTGAAAGAGCAGCAATAGATTAGGAAAGTAATTTCTCATCTTCTTGAATAGAAACTGTGATTTTTCTTGGAAAAAATAAATGTGCCATTTGAATCTTATCATTATTACTATATGTACTTTATGTTTGCTAAACAAACATAAATGCAAGTATATCATGGAAACATCCTTTCTACAATACAGAATTGAACCTTTTAGCAGAAAAAGATGAAAGTTAGATCAAAGCACAATACTCTTAACCCCAAGTTGATACAAAATCCCTTAAATGGAACATACTGGAAAAAAAAGAAACCGTCATTTAGTAAGTTTCACTTTGGTTCCAAATAAATTTATTATTTTCAAGAAATTAAAATTGGATTTTATCCAACCCTTTGACTTACCATAACCTAACTTACCATATCCCATAGTAAAATTAAAAAATTAGAAAATAAAAGCTCCCAAAGGGAGTGAGACCCAGATATGACATGTTTGTGTGTTAAAAAATACTTTAAACAACAAAAAATACCTTAAACATTCTAAAAGTGAAAAAAAATGAAAAATAAATGTCACACTCCATATTTGAAAATTCACCAAAAGTTCAGACTCAAAGGCTTCAATAGGAGAAAAATCAAAAATACTTACCCCGAGCAAAATCTACCATCAGTAGCACCCCATCCTATTCCTATACCAGGAGTGGGACCTTCTCTGTCTTTCACTTCACTAGACTACACAAGGCGCCACTCTAAAAACACAATATCCATAAAAATGTTTAATGCACATTTCAGCTCATTTTGAGAAAAGATGCAAACTCTCAAGTAGATTCAACTCATTTGTATTTTATAATTATTTTTCTCAAATATTCAAACTCAAAGTTGAAACAGTGAGACAATCATGCCCAACATAGAAAAACCACACCTCAATATCCTTCATGTCCAAGATGTCCCAGAAACATTGAGTTACAGTAACCATTAAAGTACTTAAGACACTAACAGTAATAACAGTAGTGATCTATATCATATCTAAGTTGTTAATGAAAGACAACAATATATAACAGTAGCATGATATATATCATATATGAACCAATTATAAACTCAAAATAAGATGTTAAGGAAGAGTTCCCTTATCCTTAGAAAAAATGCTTCTAAACATACTTCAACCTCTTAGCGTTAGGTTACTTGCATGAGACTCAACTGGACCAACATACCTGTGAAAGGAGAGAACCTAGAACTAGAAAATACCGTAAAATAGATCATCCAACCCTCACAAATCAAAAATAGTAGCAGCACAGCAGTACGACCAACTTGCAATAAAAAACGACATCAAAGTACTCCAAAAAAAGTTATTTAAGGTAGTGATATGGTGGATGGCACCTAACGAGGGCTCTTAAGGTGAATGCAAGGGTGCAATAATGCAGAAATAAGCTGATGTGGACAGGTCTTGCAAAGTACAGAACAAGAATTCAAAATAATTTTTGGCTCATCCTCCCATATGATGTAAATAATTCCCGCATATGGAAGGAAAATGCTCGCAAAAATGCACAAAAGGTTGAAAATTCCCCTTTGGACATGTTTAACTAGCTATGGGAATTTTATCTTAGTCTTGTGTGCATAATGCAATACTTGCGGGAAATCTTCAAAAAAATGCATGTAGGAAAAAAAAATGCTCGCATGAGTGAAGGAGATGTCATTAAAATGCACATAGGGTCCCCAATATGCCCGCAAGTGGATGAGATAAATGCCATCCAAGCCTCAATAATATCCCCAAGCCTCAAATATGCTCGCACTTGAGAGTAAAAATGCTCGCAGCTAGTTAAAAATTCCCATAGGGAAATAGAGAAATAAAAATGCCCACAGGGAAATAGAGTAAAAATGCTTGCAGCCTGCAGCTACTCCCACATCTAGTTAAATATGCCCACATTTAAGTTGTAGAATACACTTACATCAATTCTCCAAATTGGATAAGTAGTTGATTTGGAAAAATGTTCGCATCCTGTTGAGAAATACCATGCAGCCAGTTTGTAAATGCTCGTTGGACTGATAAAATTCCCACACTACGTTATAAAATTCCCACAGGATTCAAACATATGCACATGGGTCCAGACAAATGCCCGCAAAAATGCACAAAAGGTTGAAAAATGCCCACAGGAAGCTATAGCAATAGATGAAGTAAAATGCAGAAATAAATTAGGTACAATATGTTTGCGGAAATCTACATTTGTGAGATATTACTTTTCATCGATTCTAAATAAATATGTGAGACAAATTAAATATCTTGAGATGAACAGACCAGCAAGGTTTCATGGGAATTAATTAGTCTACATATTGATAGGGGGAGTAGTATGGTTAGATAAAGAAAAGCAAATAAAGTGAAGCAGCATTGTGATGTTGTCATTGATGCATGCTTACCTTTTATGAATTTACTAGATGATTGTTGATACATTCATGATGTGGGCATGTCCTTAGATGTCACGGTCATTTCAATGATAAAGTTAAACACTTGACATGTACAACTAAAGTAAAGTTGTTATGGGAAGCCTAAGCTTATAAAGATATTATTCAACTACATTGTACGACCACTTGGATGGATATGTATTTCCATAAGTCCCTGATTTGTTTCAATTGTATGCTTGATCATGGCATCATAGGTGCAATAGGAATATTCACTTTTTCATAGGGCTAAACTTCATGATGGATTGAAGTACCTTGTATTTGTTCTCAAACCCATTGGATATGGCATCAAGGATTGAGGTTGGATGATAGGAAGGATTGAACATCGAATACATTTCTAATATCACATGTGGATATCATGTGGAAGTAGAATTACTATTGTTAATGATGTTCTCAAATAAATTCATGTTTACTAATTATTACTTTCTCATCATCCCAAATGGATACAAAATAAAATTTAGAGGTTGTGTTTTGACTACTTGTAGCACATAAAATAGGACAAGGTTAGGTTTCACCTAGCTCATTGGAAAGTACTTTCCAAATCAAAACATGAAGGGGGAAAATGTATCTTTGCGGGCCTTGGCTACTCATCTCAAAGAATCAACTTCTAAATTCTTTCACATTATTTTTACACATGTATACATGGAAATGAATAAGGAATTAGTACAAGGAAAATTGCACATATGTGAAATAAGGAAGGACCCATGAACATTTTTCCTTAATAATTATATATTATGGACCCATGACCATTTTTCCTTGTATTTTCTATGTTTTAACATCATTGTCAACATTAACCACTCTAAGGAAGCTACTTTGTAGGTATTTTCTGAAATAAATTTATGTGAACTAGTTTATAAGCTCAGGATTCCCATGACAGGCACAGCAGTAACGAAAAAAGGATGTTGATGACAAAGGATGATGACATTTCAAAAAGGAATATAAAGGTTGATGACAAAAGATGATGACATGGAAAAAAGGACAAGACAGTTTGGACATCAAGTCAATGTGAGGGTAGGTTACTCGGCCTTCACAATTGTATGTGGTCATACGTCTCATGGGTCTCATGCAAAGAGTGGAAGCTCATAATAATCATCACTGGATAAGGAAGCTCATGTGGTCATCTCATCTTCCTCAAGTTAACTCAGCAAGGGGTGTCCAGCCCCTTGAGCATAGCCATAGTCCTCGAAAGATGTCACAAGTATTCAAAAATCATCTATGTAACAATATACGATGCTATTCAGTTACTTACCTAATTTATTCAACAATATACGATGTTATTCAGTTATGTTTCCCAATATATAAAAATGTGTTCTCATGAAGCAATGAAACAAAGAAATGGAATAATATAATTACTTTCAAAAAAATACCTGGAATAGTCATTGCCAACATTGTGTGCTCTCTCTTTATCAACATCCAAGGAGGAAGGTTATTGTTTATGATGCAAACAGGCCACACTGAATAAGTAGAACGAAGCTCTCCAAATGTATTGAAACCATCACTTGCCAATGAAAGTCTAACATTACAGGGTTCATCTTTAAAATTGGCCATTTTTCTTCGATGTTCTTCAATGCAGAACCATTTGTAGGCATGCGAAGAACACCATCTTCACTTATGTTCTTTGCATGGTAATCCAGAAACTGTGTTATACTTTGGCACCTGAATAGTCATTGAAACGTGGAATTATGGGAATATAACGAAAAACTTTGTGAGGAACCTTTTTTTATTACTTGATCAGTTCGATATCTACTAATTTCACATTATGGGCATTTGTTTTCTGATGCATATTGTCCATAATATATAATATGATCATTAGGACGTGCATCAATAGCTTGATAGTCCATTCCAATTTCTTTCATGATCAAGAATAGCTCTCGGCATGTGCATTGTAAATTATTTGATGGTGGTAATAGAAATTCACCCAACAGTCTGCAACATTGACCAAAAAAATGAAATGTAAACAATATAAATCATAAATATTGCTTATCCCTAATTTATGAATTAATTAAAACTAAAAATAGAGGAAAATAGTGAACTTTTCATACCATGTGAAGATGCAATTAATACATTACATACTTTAGGATCTGTGTGAAACAAGTGTTTGATAAACCATTTGAAAACTTTCAAGTTCACCAACAACAATATAGCAAATAGAAGATTTTTTGTTGAGCCTTCATAAAGAGGTTCTTGGGACTTTTTGAGTAGAGGAAAATCATGAATATCATGGAGGTTGTCCCTGTCAAATGGAGCAAATGTGTCTTGGATCAATCTATTTATCTCATTTTCATCATTTGTATCAATAATGCTATCTTCGTCCATAGGATAATTAAGAACTTCATCTTCAATATTATGATCTCCATGTTCCTCAACTTGTAAAGTTGTATTTCTACTATAATTATGTGGAAAATAGCTCTCTGGCAGTCGACATTTAGGGGGCATCATATTTATAATTACAAACAATGTAATAACATTAATGTATAATATACAACACATAAATTTTAAATGATAAAACATTTTGTATATACATGATCAATATTATTACAAGAATTACATTATCTAATGAATAACGTCTTACCAAGGGATGATATTCAAACCCCCCTTCAGCATTCCCTTTCTCCTTACAATGTTTCTCAGCACTTGTTCTTAAAATTCTTCGCATTCGCAAACCCCTGCAATCATTGCAAGGGAAATAACACTTTCCATCGCCCTTCGCTTCCAATGCTGCCTTAAACTCAGCATACCTCTTATTATTTTCTTCCCAAGTATATTTCTTTGACATTCTAATAGCATATAAGAACCAAAAAAACTCAATCAATGTATAAGTAAATTAAAGAAAATACATACATACATACATACATATATATATATATATATTAAAGGAGACAGAAAATTAAAGGACGTGACATGGAAAGTGACAAATATAATTAGTAAATCTAAGTTGACTTTACTTCGACATGTTACATATCACAATCAATACCCCTCATTTCCAAATTATTAAGGAATAAGTTAGTATGGGGGTCTATTCTTACCACCAACCAGTATATTTTCGATATTTAGTGATAAAATTTAAATTAACCCCCCCCCACCCCCAACGGTTATGTTCTCCCAAGTTAGGAAACATGATTTCTCACAAGCACATGGGATCACAATGCTTAAACAATTTTTCACATAGGATATTACCACATGCTAGTTTACCCCTCTATAAATAAGAAACTAAACAAATAAAACATTTCAAAAGTAATGATGTTGTTTCCCTAATTAGTTCACCTTCATCTTTTTTTAATCAGACAATGATTAAGAGACCAATCTCGATGACATTATATTTACTCATTGGAAAAATATTAGTTCACTAAACACAAACCTCAATGCAAAACTAAAATTTTACAAATATTTTGATATTACCTAAAACACCCATTAATCTAAGACAAACCCATTATTTCTTATGTACCTTCCCTAACAAAATTATAAACTCGGTCATGATACATTCAAATTAATACCTCTTAATCATCCATCTCTGGCCATGTTGGTATTTCATGTGAAAGTATTGAGGAGAAAATGAATAGTTGACTCACTTTATGTATGACCCTACACATTAAAGGAGACAAAGAATTTAAAAATACTAACCTAGAAACCAAAGGAGATCAAAAATTTGATGTGTTAAACCAGTATTAGACTCTTGAAATCACAAATCGAATAATCAGCCGAAAATTTGTTGCAACTATAGCAAAGAAATTTATGAAATATGTCTTAAGAACATGTATTTATAGATGAATGATTGCGGTTATAGCGAAAATGCACAATGATCAAATTTCAACAATAAGAAAAACTTAATGACCGTTACTGTGATGACCGTTGATTTGCAAGTGTTTAGAGTTCTGCCGCTAGAGCGAAAAACGTGTGTCTTCGTCGTAATAGAGACAAAACTTCATCGCTATAGAGACAAACAGTCATTTACGTTGCAATAGCGATGATGATCGGGGGGGGCAGAACAATTTCTTTTCAAAATATTTATCAATTTATCCATGAAAATTACCATTTTAACTTATTCGTGGCAATATTTCGTGGAACTTTTGAGCCATATGTACTAGTGGATGAATCAGTAAGGAATGTCTAGGGAGATGGAGTGTCTACTATAAATCAAGAAAGAGACTGCAAAGTTTAATTACCAAGTAGTTGATTTCCAACTCAGCCATATGAGCCAACCCTTGAATATTTCGCAAAACTGACGAAATTGTTGAGACCTATAAAAAATGACAAGACCCCTGAAAGTGAACCTCCCTTTTTTGCAAAAGGAGATAATGGAAGAAACGGTGGTGGCATGCTCTTGAATACCCCTTGGGCTTCTTTGCGTAATTTTCTAATTCCCTTTCATAATCCTATTTTATGGTTCCCTTGGTATGATCAAACAATTAGCAATATACAGGTTGGTGTAGTAGTAGGTGGAAGTAGTAATAGTAGCCATGTCACTCATCTTGGACCCCAAGGATTTCTGTTAGTATGATATTCAGTCGCTAGCATGGTTGGGGTAGAGGAAATTTCCTCTATGAAGTGCCCAAAAATTTTGGGGAAGAGAAAATGGAGCAATTGCAAAACATGATTGGTTCTTCTATGAAGCCATTTGTAACTCCAAAGGGACACATCTTGACTCAAAGTTGATTTAATTCTAGAAAATATTGTACAAAAGAGTTGTTCAATTGTAATTAAGCTAGTAGAACGAAGGGGTGATAATGCTCCGACTCTAATGCTACAAGAAGTAAAATTGTTTTTCTTAGATGAGTTTGAGTTCTTGAAGTCAAAAAAACAAGAAATTACATAATTGAGAGAAATCTGAGAGGTATAGGGGGTATATTCCTGGGGTTATGCGCAATGATATAGATATGTTTTTGCCAAGATTTAATTTGATGTGCATGATGCACGCCATAAGTAATGGTTCATTCATGGATTGTTAGCATTGACTCAGATTTCCCTATCGTGACAGGTTATTGCCTCACCTTGGGATGCTCTAGAGCAAGCAATGAAGATTGAAGCAATGGATAATTATGGTGGATATTTGACTCGAGGATTTTCCACTGCCACTAAGTTATTACAAGTTCATAATCAAATTGCTACTTAAAATGAGAATATTTAGGAGTTGAAAATACTTAATCCAAATTGAGCTGAGGTATACTGTATAGGGTGTATAACGCAAGGCCACCACACATCAGAATGTCCACAATTGATGGGAGGAATAACCTCGCCAGGAGGTTCATTTACTAGTGGGATGAGTGTGGTAGTTCCACAAGTAGATGTGTAGAATCCATTCCATGCAAGTAAATGCCCAACCTATCAATATCCTCATATTTCTTCTCTAAACAAATATTGTGAGATCTATAAGCATTTAGGTATCCACCGCAACTGTGTCCCCTTGTGTAGAAGTATTCCTTAGTACATAAACTTGTCTATTATGAATTATGTGGGTCTACTATACATAGTACAGACAAATGTAGGGCTTTGGATACCCTAAGAAAAATATTGGACCAAACTATATATTAGATATTAGATCAATATCAACCGCAAGTAATTGGAGGCAGTGGAGGATGCATAAGAGAGTTTGGAGCTTGTAAGGGAGGCAAACACACAAGTTCGATACATTGTTACAATTGTGATGAGATAGGGAATTTAGCACGATATTTTTTCCTCCTTAGAATACCATGGTATAACTATTGTAGAATAAACACTTATAGTATCAAAGAATTCCTAGATCTTATTACGAAATGGGAATATCGTACACAAGGATTGACGCATTTAATTAAATGTGAACCTCAAAGAGACCCCGGTATAGAAAGTGTTGCAGTCACATGAGGAGGGGCTAGAATGGCTGCAAAATTGAAAGGATAGGATTCATTGGATATTCAGAAAGAATCTTCGTGAACAACAATCTTTGATCTAGTCCACCAAAAAGAGATTTCAAAGATGTCGCCCAAATGTTTTAGTGTATGCCCACTCCACTGGCCATAAATGTTGTGGAACCATTAGAATACTAAGATAGATGGAATACCACCTCTAAGGATTTGTAGAAGAAATATAGATCCAGAACCATTTGGTATCTCTGTAGTTTAGTTAGTTGGCGGACATTTTGGGGGATGAAGGTGCAACTTACAAGTTTCAAAAAACTATTCATGCGATTTTTGGTGTTGTGGAAGAAGATGAAGAAATTTTTACCCCTTTGATTAAAATAAATTTCCAGTTTGTGCAGAAGAAAAGGAAGAAAAGGTTTAGACCAAAATTTTGATAGGATGCTAAAGTCCATGGATATGATATCAAGAATGTGATGTTGTATTTGTGATTTTACGTTGACATACTTTTGAAGAATTCTTGGGAGGCTATGGGTCGCCCCTCTCTCATTTACTCTCCTATTCAATTCAAAATGGCTAACCAATATCACATCTTCCCCATTGGTCAAATGGAGAAAGTAAAAATGGACTTAGAAAGTGTGAATACCATCATTGATTTTGAGGTAATTGAGATTATGGGTGGGACTGATACATAAGCAACATTATTGGGGATAGAATGGACCTATGAAAAATATGGTGTAATCAACTTGAATAATGGAGCTATGAGCTTTGAAATTAATGGCATGAAGGTTATGTAGCCTCTAGATTCACACCAAGGAAGGAGGTACACTAAACGAGTATATAAGAATATGGAACAAGATGTTCTAGACAACATTTACACTCTAGCAATAGGAAAAAGGGAGGATTGCATGAATCATACAATAGATGGCTCTATTAGTTCCAGAAGCATTCAATCTTTTGATAATGACTCCGAATAATTATTGGACGATTGGCATGAACTATCCTCCCAGCGTTGCATAATGATATAGTAAGTCCAATGGATCTAAGTAGAAGTTATAGATCCTCTAGCATATGATGGTGTTAACAACTTAGATGGTTTTTGCATTAAATGAATAACTATGTTGCAAGAAATCAACAGATAAATGTTTTAGATACAAAATTCAAAGGTATTCATGCAAGATGGTGTGCGACACGTGGGGATGATATACCTAATTAGACTGCAGTCGAAATAGCTCTAATACTTCGTTTTTAACCTTCCAAGTATGAAAACCAAGTCACAAAAATTTATATGGGTGATAGATCCCTCTATTCACATTGATCAATGTGAGTAAAAATGGACCATTGATTGATTGCATCCATAATTTTGGATTCACTAGTTCTTACATGAACCAGGACCATTTCCTAAGTCCTAGAACCTACATGAAGAAACACCGAGACAAACTAGTTATTGGAGGAAATTGAGCATAAACGTTTGTCAAGTTTTTTCATTTTTAGCAACATTAGAACTTGTTACGAATGCTTTGAAAATTATCTAGGAGACTCTTTTCACTAAAAAGTTGCATAATGTGGGAAGTCCGTATATTTTCCCACTCCATCAAGAATTTCCTAGCTTACTCGTCCCTATCAAGAAGATAGAGAGACATATCTGTTACACAAAAATCAATAAGAAGAATCCATACCCTGATGATTTGTAACATTTACAGCATCTAACTTTCACGAATATGAAGGATCCCACAAGGTGCAACAACAAAATATAGAATAAGATGAGAGTTTATATACCCAACCCTTGAAGTTGCAGAAAGTCAATATTTATGTAGAATACAAACCAAAAATGGCAGCCACAAGAGATTATTGGGATGAACAGGTGGTATCGGAAATCATTCTACTTCTAAAAGAGTATGAAGATTTATTCCCACAAATTTTCACAAAGTTATAAGGAATCTAGGGAAATCTAGGTGAAATGAAGATTGTGTTGAAACCTGATGCAAAACCTATGAAGCATTGACCCTATCAATTGAATCCCCAAATTAAGGAAAAAGTGAAGAAGGAATTTGACCAAATGTTGAACATAGATTTGATCTTCCCTGTGGATGAATCTCATTAGATTAATCCATTTGTAATTCAAAGTGAGAAAGACACTGAGGACATCAATGTCAATTATCAAAGTTTGAGTTATGCATGTGTTCATGACCCATTTTTTATGCCATTTAGCGATGAAGTTCTGGACCAAGTAACCAGGACTAAGGCCTACTCTTTATTAGATGGATTCTCATGATATAACCAGGTACGGATTATGAAATAAGACAAGAAGAAAACAACATTTACTACAGAGTAGGGATCCTTTGCTTATAATGTCATGCACATTGGATTGAACAATGCACCTGTAGCCTTTTCACCAATGATCATATCATCTTTCAAGGAATTAATTCACAAGTTTATGTAGGTATATTTGGACGACTATACAATTTACATCCCACTCAAATACCATGTGGTGCTACTTTGGTTGATGTTGTACTGTTGTCGTCAAATGCAGATTTCCTTGAACTTACGAAAATGCATTTTTTGTGTCCCCTTCGACAACTTGTTGGGTCACATTGTATTCCATGATGGAGTTTTGGTAGACCTTGGAAATATCATTTTCATTGTGAATGTTCCTCCCCCACTTCTAATAAGAAACTATGATCTACTTTAGTACATACAAGGTGTTACAGATGGTTCATCCACAACTATTCTTCCATTATAGATCCCTTGGAACAACTCTTAAAGAAATCAGAACTGTTTGATTGGACTAAAGATTGTGAAAAGGATTTTACAATCCTGGAGGACAAATTGTTCATCGCCCCAATCCTCATATTCCCTAACTAGGTAAAATAATTTTGTGTACATATTGACACCTCGAGCATTGCCCTTGGATCTATGTTGGCACAACTAATCAAAGGTGAGAATGACCACCCTATTTATTTTGCTTGCAAGAAACTCTCACAAGCCGTGAACAACTACACATTAATAGAAAGGGAAGGTTTGGTAATGATTTACACTCTACATAAATCACACCACTACTTAATGGCATTACACTTTAAGTTTTTCACATATATACGGGTCTCAAATTCTTAGTGAATAATTTTGTGCTAGAAGGTCGGATTTGTAGATGGTTTCTCTTATTTCAAGAGTTATCTTTCGAAGTAATTGTCAAGCCATGAAAGTGAAATCAGCAACATGACCATCTTTTTCAACTAGAAATAGCTGAATATGAGGGACAGATCAATGATCAGTTAGATGATGCATCCTTATTCATATTTGAGTTCGTTCCAAACCACTTAGAAGAGATTCTTTGCTTATGATAATGTTGAAATCATGTAACTTCAAAGAATATTCTACTTATTATTATTCCTCCTTCGGGAGATGTCACTAATGTAAAAGTTCATGTAAATGTCATGAGATAAACCTTCGGTTGTAAGTCAAGTCAATAACACCCATAAAATATGAATATAATTATTATTGTGAAGTTTACCTAGTAGGTAGGTCGGCCCTACCAGTTAGATAGGTCGGCCTAGTTAGGGTAAAAGTCAGTTAGGAAGTTTATTATAAATAGGGAGGTTCCCTCACTCAATTGTACACACTCACTCACACTTGTATTGCGCAAGAGAGAGAAAGAAGGAGAGACAAAGAAGGAGGAGGGCCAGTGTCTTTGGTTTTTTGGCTCTTGTGCTTGGGGTTTGGTCTCACTTGATGAGACCTTGTTCTTTGGTCATTGCATACTGGTAATATATATTGAGGAAGTTTTGTTGGGTTTTTCCCTTTAGGGTTTTCCTAGGATAAATTTTTGTGTACCTTGAGATTGTGTTTATTTCAGTGATCCTCTTTATGATGTTATTATGAAAATGTATTAAATGCTAGTCAAGTTAGGACTTAAGCTATGGCAGCATAGAAAACTTAACATATACTAAGAATGGTGCTGGAAGATTATACCACAACACAGAAATTCCATCTTTTGGTGCGAGCTGCAGAATATCAGTTAACCATAGAAAAACTATATAAGTTTGCAACTAATAGAGTCTTTTGCCACTACATCCTAGACCATGAGTGAATATGTATTTAATGGGAATTACATGCAAGAGTTTTGAGAGGCCACGTTGGAGGAAAAGCTACTAGTAGGAAAGTTTTATAAGCAGGATTATGGTGGACAATTGTTTTTAAGGATGCCAAAACCTACGTTAGAGCATGTTATGTTTTTCATTGGATTGGAAATCCTTCTTGTCGAGACAAGATCACCCTTCTTCCAGTTTGTGTCCTTCAATCGTTTGAGTGGTCAGTTGATTTTATTAGCCCCATTAACTGTCTCGCAAAGCACTTGAAAGCTCATTACATCATTACCACAACATATTATTTGACAAAGTGGATTGAAGCAACAACAGTGCAGGATTGTTCCAAAGAAACAATAGCTGGATTAATATATAAGCATATCATTACTCACTTTGGATGTCATAGAAGCCTCACCAGCTATCAGCGAACGCATTTCAAAAGCAACATGATAGCAACCTTAACAAAGGGATTTCTCATATAACATAATAAGAGGATCCCATACCATCCACACGCATATGGAACGGTTGAATCCTTTAACAGAATTATGGAAACATGATTAACCAAAATATGTTTCCCAAACAAGGATGATTGGGATGAACGAGTTTTTGGTGTGTATGGGTATACAAAACCATAATGAAGAAATTACACAAGAAAACCCCATTCCAATTGGTGTACATAAGAGAAGATGTAATTCCTGTCAAGTTTGTCGTTCCCAATCGGTACATTGTGCATGCAATTCATATGACCGAGGAAGATTCAATTGCAAAATAATACCAGAGTTGATGGAATTAGAAGAGTCTCACTTTTTAGTCGATTACCATCAAACCGTTGAGAAATAAATCCAAAAGTCCTAGCACAATCACCACATCAAGAAACAACACTTTGTAAAAGGTGATCGTGTTCTGTTATATGACAGTGAGTTCTTAAACGTCCAAGCAAGCTTCAAATGCATTGGTTGGTACCATTCATTGCTGCAGAAGTCCAAGATTCTGGTTCTGTTAAGATTGCAGAAATCAATGGAGTTCTCCGACAAGGATGGGTGAATGGTTCATGCCCAAAACATAGTATTTTTGCTTAGTATTCCAGTAAGTTAGCACTCATATAACAGGGGGTGAGGTAGTCTAGGAATTACACTTTGGGTTTTGTTTTTTCGATTGTGTCAGTTTAGTTTGATTTGAGTTTTATGGTTTGTGTACTGTGTTAGAAGTATTTAAGTTATGTAAGTCAAATAATTATGGTTGGGAATCCCAATGTCTTCAAGTTCTTAGTGCCTAAATTTTTATCACCACCCATATTCGCGTTGCGTCAACCAACGTAGTTGTTTAGTATTAAAGAGCCGTTAAAATATTATTAGATTACACTAACCATTGTCCAGTATGAAATTTTTGCTTTAGATCGTTGCATTTAAAGTTTGATAGTTTTGTATCCATCATTAATGAGACGTCAACTCCCCCCCCCCCACTGTCATGGCTAAATGATAAAAGAACCTAAGTCTCGCTCGCTCTATTAGTTAGTTTTCCCCATTAATAATTGAAACATTTTTTAATTGGAGCTAGTGCAGAAACATGTGTAATGTGATATTAGAGCTATTCTACAACTTCCAATTCATATTTTCTACCAACACCATGAACTAGATATGGGAAAAGCAATAGGAAATAAAGAATCTAGCAATAAGGTTGCAACCAAGTAGAAGTAACCCCTCTACATTTAGTCAAGAAATCCTATGATTGAAATTATTAGGGACCTGCAGGGGAAAGTCAATTAGACCAAACCAATCGACTGTAAGTTTTTTTATGGGGACTTGTATCCTGACATGAGCCCTAAATGTTACATGGACTATGGCCCATGTGAGAATGGAGATGTGGTGGCAATTTGGAAGCTCGCATTTGAGCCGCAATGGAATTCCACCTATATGACTTTAAAATATTTGTCGATATTCAACACTATATGAGAGGTGCTCAAATGCACCAAACTTTTTATTATCAAGGTGCATATCCATTATTTATGGCTAAACTACCAATACCAGATCCACATTGATGATATCTAGAAATTAACGGGGTTTTTCATGACTGGAGAAGATGTCTCCACCACATTTCAAGGGGATCATAAGAGAAGTAGGGTACCCACAAACCCAAGCATGTATGAAAAATATGGCATGAATCGACGATCCAAAGGTTCCATTTTTCAGTGATATCAACAATGCATCGGTTAATATTGGATGCCAAATTATTACAGAAAGGGAAATGAGGAAATACACCAAGGGATATTGTACCCTCAACACTATTTTAGTGGCTGAGTTATGTGTTCAAGTAGTTCAATTAAACTAGTGCAAGTACCTTATGGACGAGTTTGTATAGGCTTGCGCATATGTCCATACATATGGGGAATAATTCATCTTTGGATATATATTGGTGGCCTTCATGATGTGGAAATGACAGCCACCAAACGATCGTGAATTGTCACCCCTACAAACCACCAAGTTGAATCCCAACGCTTCAACCCATGGAGAAGTCAGTACAATGACACCAATGCAGCCTTCAATGAAAATGACTTCAACCAAGGTATAGTGATATGGTGTTCATTGCCATTGTCCAGATTCTATCGTAGTTGCTCAACAATTACACATAAATGATCTGGTTTGGGATGGACCAAGATCATACCTTCTTGTATTTGCATGGAGTTAATCCAAAAGATTTCAAGGCAAAGGATCTTCCCTTTTTCCTGTCTCCTACAATGTTCAATAGAGAAGTCTCCAGCTGGACAAGCAACACCAGAACAAAGACACCCAAAGGTACCGTATATGTTTTCCTTGCCTCTTTGTTTAAAGTCACACATAATCATGAGTCAAATACCGCGCTTGTTGAAACTTCAACAACAGACTTGCATTCCTCCACAACCCCGTACCCCCAACCAACCTCAACCCCTACTCCCCTTATGTAAACACTTACTAGCATATCCGACACCACATTGATCTTTGGGAAGGTGTTGAGAGAATCCCTCACCCTCTTGAGCACCCAAAAACACCCTTGATTTATTAAGCCTCTCACTTTATGTTAACACCAAAACTTTTCCACATGGCTCTCTATGGTCCACACCATAATTATACATCATAATCCCACCATTATTCCCTCCATTTTAACCTTCACAACTAAATTCCACCCAAATTGGTCCAAAATATCATTATTCCTTCCCTCATAAATACAGGGAAGATGGGAATTTATTGCAACAGAACCCCATTCTCTCAAAAAAGGACCAAAAAACCCTAAAATGTGAATGGGTATAAAACCATGGACAAATACCATGCACTATGAAAAACCATGGACCAATACCATGGGCAACAAAATCCTGCATCATCCTATAAATACATTGTGAAGGTCTCACCACACAAAACTTTACACTTTTACTTGTTTCACACTTTTTACTCTTCATTCACACTACTCACCTTTATGCCACACCTTTCCACAGTGTATATTGATTTTACTCGATACACTCCTTGACTCATATTCCCATTGACAACCATAGGTGGAGAAAATCGAAGAACCAGATCGTGGAAGTTGTCGGACCACATCCTCAAATGGTTGGAATGGCCCACCTTTTAAAGGTATGTTTAATTTGTTTATTAAAATTAGAAAATCTAAAAATATTTGTTATTGTTTGCTTGTAAGTCAAGGTTGAGTTTTCCCTTGCACAATGAATTTTTCCCTTGCACCAAAACTATAGTGGAGACTTCTCTCCAACTACATGCAAAAGCACCTACCTTAGATTAAAGGGATCTAAGGTAGCTGCTTTTGCATGTAGTCAGAGAAAAGTCTCCACTACAATTTTGGAAACCCCACTGGCTTGATCTGCTTGGATCTTTGGTTTTGCATGTTTATTTTTGTTGTTTGCTGGTTTGTTTTACATGGGTAACCTCAGTCGTCACATATATGATCCCCTTTCGGCAGATTGGAACCAGGCTGTTCACAATTCCTACTCCCCTAGCCCTAACTGGCATTTTTTCACAAAAAAACTTTCAGTTTCGGTCAAATCGCACCTTTTCGACAGATAGACGCGACCCAGGTCACACATTTTTGTCTGATAAGCGTGACCTAGTCGCACCTTTTTCCCTGATAAGTGTGACCTGTATCGAGCTTGTTCTGCCTTCCAAAGTGACCCAATCTGCTTTTGTGACCCTATTTGGTGTGATTTGTCATGTGAAAACCCCTGTTAAGTGCAACTTTTGTTTTTCAATTGTTTTTTCATCTCGGTTGCAGTTGTTTCTCAGTCCTGTGCGACCCCAACTACACCTGTTCCATATACATGTGCGACTTGTAGTTTTTCTAGTTGTTTGTGGTGTTTAAGACCCATTTCAGACCCCCTGTCTGTGTTCTGCACCATTCCTGGCTGTATTTTTCCATTTTTGATTTCTGACAGCCCCTTGGTGTTTTTTGTAGTCCCCCTTTTGCTTGTATGTGAGACTATATTGGTTGAGATTAGTAGTTGAGACCCCATGTTTGTTTCCTACACCCTATTGAGTTCCTAGTGTTCTTATTTACTTGGATATGTTATTTTATCTAAAATAATTAGTTTTTATGTGTTGAAAAGCATTTACTTTCAGTATTGTTATTTATTTTTCTGCATATGCGTCTCTGGTAGAGAGCGTTGGGTTTCAAAGATCACACTCCACTTGTGCACACATCACACACCTTAATTTAAATGCTTGGTCCATGACCCCAAGCTGAGCCTAAAATTAACCTTAACTCAACCAACATTGTAACCTCACTTAATGACCAAAAAAATATTGTAGCTAGGTTAGGACATAAGGGATAGGCATCCAAATAACCCCCCTTTGTCACTTACATCTGAGACTGTAATAACTCAAAAATTCGTAAAAATTTTAAATTTTTCATGTGACATAAAATGTCAAATACCAATGCTAATGAACCACTAACTGTTAGCAGATAATTAAACAGTTTGCAAGACAAACGTAGATTACTCCTTTATAAGGTTTTGTACTACTTAAAGGCTTATCTTTAAATACTGTGTTAGTACTGTGTTCAACCTAGCAATTGCATTTTTCCATATGGTAGAAAAGAAATCTGTCTTTTACTAATACTAAGAATATTATTGCTTTCTTTTGTCAAGTAGGGGAAAGTTTCTTAGGGATGATCGGGGATTACTTAGCTTATAACTAACACAGTGGGACTGATGGATCTTTACAGGTTTTTAACAGGTAAGCATAAGTTCCAGTAAAATAATATATATATATTCAGGTCAAGAAGATACTTCTCTCGCATAAATATGATGCTAGACTAGAATGTTTAAATGAAGCTTGTCTCCATAAGAGGTAACGTTGATCTTATTTATGTCATCAAAATTCTGTAAAGATGTTAAAACAACCTGCATAAGCATGGGTTAAAATATATGACCAAAACACTTTCAAAATGAAATTAAATCAACTGGATGATTAAGATTACTTCTAAAGAATACTCGTATCTTCGCTTAATGTAATTGTGATCTAAAGTTTAGATAGGAAGAAACAAGGTTCGCAGTTTTATGCTTAGATTAGTCAACGACACTTGGAGTTTGGTTTTGAGCATAAGTATTTGAATCCTTTTGTAAACATGAAGGAAATACTCTATGCTATTGAACCATAATTCTAATCTATCTATCCAAGAGTTTTATTTTCTAAAGATTCTTATGTCATCATACTAACTAGATGTATATCACATTTACCCTCATCTTAGGGTTTTATAATTAAATGTTTTTCTCAATATATACAAAACTACTTTTACTCTTAACTCACTAGTTGGATGTTAGAATTACAATTGAGACTCTTTTATAAGTCTAAGGACTACACTCATTAGCAACCCCAACTTCACAAAGCATTAAGAGACTTGGTCCAAGGTTCTCTTCCTAGTTGAAAGAATTCTTCTTCAAACTGTTATAGTTTTTTTACCTTGAATTCTTTTTATTTGTAACATACACCACATTTCCTGGTGTACCTGTTTGCTATAAACTCCTTTCTATCACAAGGTTGTTTGTAAATCTCTTGAGATATGGTTATTGGGTTTATATAATATAGGAGATCTTATTATTGCTTTGTTCGTAGTAAACATTTTACTCTCAACTCTACAAATCAAAAGACAACCTCAAGAAGTTATTAAATTATCCATCTTGATGTAATTTTTGGTTAAAGGGATATCATCTACCTATGTTTTACAAACATAGCCAATTAATTCTATCCTATTTTATTCTATAAACAATAACCATAAAACTTTACATATCTTGATACTATGGTTTATAAACTAAGTACCAATACGACCCAAGGAATTATAATATACTATGGCAATCAAAAGGAATTACATTGCTTAATGATTATTAATCTTATTTGCAATGATTTATATGCAGATTGGAATTGCATACTCAACTATTGACTTGCACCCACGATGAGGAAATAGTTTGGTGGACACGTGGAGGTGTCTAATCTTTTTGGTTAAGTTGGCTTATGTTTTGCCCTAACCCTTCATTTTTCAAGTGAGAGGGTTCCTTCGACTTGTGCGGCCGAGCTGTGAGCTGATGGCCGCCATTGTTCTTTGTTGACCTCCAGGTTCCCAATTTCACTGCGAGCTCGACCTGGTGAGAAATCTACGTTGTTTTTTATGTTTTTAAAGACTGTTGTGGATATTGTGCGTGGGAAGGGTTTTTATCACCAGATCGAGGAATTGTGAGTTTCTTTCTAAAATAGACACAGTGACAGAGTTTTAGGTCACAAGTGTTCTTCGTTCTAGTTGGAGTACTGCTTGTTTCCTTCAAAATCGTGACTCAGGGTTCCAGTTGTCACATGGTGCATTAAAATTTTCCAGGCATCCCTCTTCAATGTTCCATCGAGTTTGCTCCCACTGCTTGCTTCCATGACTTCTCCAAAACAATAACCGTATCAGGTAACGACCGGTCAAGATTTATACTTCACGAAAGCTTTATAAATTATCAATACATTTTACATGTTGTAACTAATACTTGTTTTTCTGCGCAGGTTTCTCTCCCAGCTTGAGGTGTTAGCTGCTAGCTCAAATCTCCAACCTTTAGCCACGCAAAACCCTAGTAAGCCCCGGTTATAGTGAGGGCTTCTCCTGCGTCTGTGTTGTGGTGGTCGGAAAGATATGAAGCTTTGATGTGTTGGTTGTGGCTCGGCCTTGGTTTACTTGATAGGTTAAAGCTTCTTGTTGTTTTGTTTTTATACTGTTTTAAACCCTAGAGGTTATTAAGTGCAAACAGTTAAAGGCTTTTGCAGCCATGACTTAGGTTTTTCGTGAGGGTGCCTTTACAGCCTGGGAAGATGTAAAAGATTTTTGTTTTACATACTTGGCTTAAGCCATGACATTACTATTTCGACCACTAGTGGTTATTTAAATTTTTAAGTGGTTTTTACTGGTTATGAAAAGACTGTTTATTCAGCAAGACTTGTAAACAGATGAAGGGTTTTGACTTAATATGAAAGGTAATAGTTAAATTTTTTGTTTACTATTTATGTTTAACCTGTATAAAATGTTTTGCTCAAGCTTAAGCCTTGACAGAAGTTATAAAAGGCCATGGGCCATTATGCTATTTCTATTTTGTCTCTGTTTAATTTATTTACAGTGTTATTTTAGATTAAATTTACATTTAATATAAATGAATTATAGTAAATTTTATTATTTGAATTTATGTAGTGTTATTAGATGAATAAACTATTATGTTTCTCTCAAATTGGTTATTATCTTCGGATAACCTACAGTTCTATATTTAAATGATTTTTCAGGATAAATTTAGCATCTATATTTATTTTATTTTTAATAAATAATTATTACAGCTGTTAGAACTTTTGTCTTAAGAATAAGAATATGAAAGGCTATTTCAGAGATAAAACCTATCTCTTGTAAACCCTAAGTACTACTTTTACTGTTCCTATATTTGTTTATTAAACTTTAAATTGTGTATTTATAATAATTATTAATACTAGTAATCAATCTATGACTATTATAATTACTAGTGATTATTATATAATCTATTCTTTTCCTATAATTAGATAACACGGTTACATTCAGCAGACAGAACAAGTACAGCTAAATTTCTGTAAATAAATCATATAAATCTATACAATAAGTCATTTGCATTTTACATTCAGAATTAATAAACCAATCAACACATCTAACTTAAACAACCAGTTGTACTAGAGTACTTCCTTATAAAGGCATGGAAAAACACAGTGTGGTCATTTCTTTTTTTATTCATTTTTCATTTAGCAATGTCACTATTGTTTTAAAAATAATCTACTAATCACTAATTTTATCAATAGACAATGCTATTTTCTTCATAAACCCTAATAAAACAATAATATGCATATCTTGAAAAATAGTAATCTTTTTTTGAAAGCAGTAGATAAACTATAAATAAACCTAAACAAATAAAAACCTGTCAATGTATGAGGTGACAACAACTTAAGGAGGTTGTTCCTCCCAACCAACTCCTAGAGAAAGCTTAGTCTACACTTTCTCAGGACCCCCGAGCCTGTTTCCTGGTCCTCTTGGTAGAGTACTGGGTGAAGGATGTAACCTTAAGACCTTCTATCACTTGATTGGATTTACAGTAATAATTAAGCCCTACTCACAGCAGTAAGAACTTCAACCTAGAGTAGCTGCACAAGTTCAATCTTCAGCAGCTAACCCCTCAAACTCACTTCAACAAGTCCCCTCCATCGAATTTTCTCATGTGCACTTCATTCACTCAGAATGATCACAATTCCAGAATGAGCAGCCTCAGCTGTCTTCAATGGGAAGTTTTATATCAATGCCTAAGTCTTCTGGGTCAGTTTTTACTTAATGAGCCACCTGCACCTATTCCACTTTCTTGGGGAATCATGACCACAATTATAGGGAAGTTGCCACTTGCAACAGTCAGAAGTAGTTTGAGGATGCTAACACTTGTCAGTAACTCTCCACCCAGTCTCCTCCACCAAGTGACCAGTTAACACTCATTTAACAGCTTCCCTAAGCTATTGTTTCTTCATTTATTTATTTATTAATAAAATATTCTACAATACATTAATTATCCTTGACCCCACTGGGTCATCAATTACAAACTTTATCATAAAATATAACATAATGTTCCTCAATGACATTAAATTATTTTGCAAATTGGGGCATAGTTGTTGTCTTTTAGGGAACCAAAATCCTTTAGCATTTGTTGACACGGTCACAACCAGTTTATTGGGAGGCCTCTCTCTCTATTGGGGGTAAGCCACAAGGAGGAGGTTCCAGAACTTTGGGTGGAATACCACACTCCACTCTGTATGGAATGATACATTTTCATAGTCCTCCTCATTCCTGTAGGGGACCATACCAGGTGGGAAGGACCAAAGGGTTGAAGTGCCAAGAAACCATCCCAAACATGTCATGAATGAGGTAGCCTAGTTTCCAGTATTTTAGGGCTATTTTACCCAAGGTCCCTCTCGGTAGTGGGATTCTCTTATCCTTTGATTCTTCCATTTTGTATTGTTTGACTACGGATTTCATCACCAGTAGAGGATACGATTTGTGAGGTGCTTCCATCTTGCATATAGGAGCGTGCTTTCACTTATACCCCATAGGTTAGTGCATCATTTTCTTCATAGGTAGTGTTTCTTGTTGGATTTTTGACTACTTTTTTGTAGACTCACCTATTGTGACATGCTGCTGCAGTTTGATTTTAGAGCTTTCTTTTTGTCCTATGTGCCACCATTTATCAGCTATCCTTCTGCACACTTAGTTGTAGTTGTATTTTTTATCTTGTGTTTGACACCCTTGAGCCTTCATTCATCATATAGTGCACCATCACTTCATCATTTCTCCACCATGCTACTCCTAGAGACTTAGTGGGCATACCCCTCAATTTTGTTCCTTTAACCACCATCGTTGGATCCATATTCAGCGTCATTCACCACCTTCGGATCCATACACTGCATCTAATTTAGATTCATGTTCCTATCAATCCAAACCTACCTTGTTCACTGCCCCATCTCGCCCCACGGTTGGTGCAGCTCCCAACCCCTTCCAGGAGAGGATTTTTGGCAGTGGAGTGGCATCGTCATCGTAGTTTGTGCAAAATATAGTTATATGAGAGGTTCTTCCTTGATTGGTTTGTTAAAACCTTACTCCTCCCTGTCTCCAAGGATGTTGCATCCGAGAACCCACAAACTGAGGAAGAAGCCATCCTCAAAGCACAGCAATTTGACCTTATCTATGCCCAATCATGTTACTTTTACACCATCATACCTGATGCTCCTCGTGTTGGCTCCTCACAGTGTGATATGTTGGGGAATCCCATGTTGTTGATGGAGTCATTATCACCATTACTCGGCACCCCCACCTATACATGATGTCTCCTTTGATGTTTCCTCACTTTGGAAATACCCCTAATGTTTACCAACCTGGCTACGTCCCTAACCTTCACACGCAGCAACTCAATCCTGAGCCACGCCATCATATTTGTCTCCTACATCTATTCCTCATGTTAATGGACTGAATTTCTTAGCACCTGCTTGTAATGGTCATATGGTAGGCTTTGCATCCCCTGTAACTGCTCTTGCCTATTACCCACCACATGTGAAACCTACACCTGCTCCAACCCCGAATCCTCATGTTCCTCAAGGACAGTTCTATGCTCGGTCGAACCTCCCCAATCAACCCACCCCCAATAACCAACAAGGGCAGGGAAGAAGAAACATAGGTAGGAACCATGGAAACAACCAACCTCAAGGGGGCGATCAAAAACCCAACCCTCCTAACAACAACAAAGCCAATGCCCCTGCACAGAACCTCCAACATCCACATAGACCTAGGAAAAACCCTTAGTTGCATACTAACCATACGTGTACCATTTGTGATGTTTATGGCCATTATACACACTAGTGCCCCCAGAGGCATCAATTTTGCCACCTCTTACAAGCCGAAAATCAACGTGAAACCACTGTTGTTGCTCCGATGCAGCCAAACCTCTCACCACAAGGTCCTCTGCCTATTTTGATGTAGGACTTATTACCGAATCAAGGTATGGTTGCAACCCAACCATTGGTACAACAAAATACCACAAGCATTTCTTCAAGTCAACCCATCGATCCTGGTGTCCATCATCTTATCACATTGTCGTCTGACGTCAACTTACAGACTCGACAAAACCAATATGGATCCACCATGGAAACCATTAATCCCTCCATGACATCTACCTCCACTGCTCTTGATATGTCCTTACATTTGTTGAGACACCCCATGGACGGGACTGCCAAAGTCCCTAGGTTCCCTTTGCATCGTGTTGAGAACAATCCGACTACTAGAGTCACTCCCAATTACAGTATTTTCTATGACTTTGCCTAGTCTCCCTCTACCATGTCCACGCTGGAAGTCCTAAGAACTTGTCCTTCGCAATGCAAAGCTTGTTATCTACTTTACGTGTCGTCGACACCTCCAATTCCAGGTTGATCACTTTTTACTTCGACCAAGGAGAAACTCAGATATCCTCATCTGTATCCTTCCAGGCTCCTGTCACCATTCAGAATTTGGTCATTCATCGATGCATACTCGATGAGGGTGCATCCACTTGCATTATGTCAACCTTCATTTATAGAATCTAGAATCCCCAACCCTTCAACCATTAACCACCGCCCTATGCCCTTACAATAGCTGCGCTGCCCAATCATGAGGCATTCTCATGAATGTCCCCATTGAGTTGGTAGGAAAAACTGTGTTGATCGACATCGAGGTTGTGAATGCCCAGTTAGATTATAATCTTCTCCTTGTACGTAGTTACATGTATGCAATGTGAGCCATTGCTTTAACCGTCTTTTGAATCATGTTGTTCCCCCATGATGGAAATATTGTGACCATTGACCAGTTGACGTACTACGATCCCAAAGGACCAGCCACTCCAGAGCATGTCCTCCCTACCATCGACGCCACCATTGATAGTGTATCCATGCCCTCTCTGTCTATCGTTGGCCCAATCCTATTTACTAGTGCCCCTTATGCTAACACCTTTTTTCCCCGACCACCTCCTCTAGCTGAAATATCATATTTTTGGACCATCACATCCGATAAACTTATGACCTCATCACAGCCTAAGTCGTATCCCCAATCATAAACCATGACCACCCCTAGTCTTTCTCTAGGGAATTATTGTAGTTCATTCCCCATACATACCATCATGTTTCTCTTTCCACCCTCTAGAATCATGAGCATGGCTACTCTTAACCTTCTAGCATTAACTCAGTATGGTACCTCTATCCACCCAATCCCACCCCGACACCACAAATTATGGTGACACCAGTCCAACCTATTGATACAGTGTCACATCCACCTCTTGGTACACAACCAGTGACTCCTTCATCCTCTCCTGCACCCCCTTCTCCTGTAAAGACCAGTGGAAGGGAAACAAAATCCCATGCAGAACAACCTCCACCTCCTACTTGTTCCTTATGAGATGTCCTCGGCCACGCTACTCAAATTTGCCTCAAGTTGTCATTTCTTCGCAACCACATGCACACAATAGTAGATACCGACAACACTCTAGTTGTTATTGTACCAAAAATACCTGTGGTTAAGAACAAATCATTACGTACAGACCACTCATGTGCAGTTTGTGGCCTCTATGGTCATTATTCCCATCATTTCCCAAACCTACCCGAGTACTGGTCCCTCCTTCCTAATTTCTACGAGCACTCCCTTGAGTCTGAAATCACTATCCTTGAGGAAATACACCCTCCATCTTCTTCCTCGAATACCACCAACACCATCTTTATGATCTCAACTTCCAATATTCCTTCCCCCTCATTGATCATGGAAGATCCCTCTGATCTATTTAGGCGCCACTTTCACAATAGGGAAGAAATCCATGAAACTCTCACAACTCCTGAGTATCCTTGGTATGACCTGCACCATCACTCATTTTTCATCCCCGATCAACCTTCCTCATCGTCAGATCAATTCTCTGTCGAATCAAAATATTTTATTCATGGAAGTGTCGATTGGTTCAAAAATCCAATCCCATCCCCCGAATCCTTTATGGAAGATAATATGGCCAATATCTCACCAACCATCCAAGTCAACATCTCAATGAAACATGTGATAGTCGATAATATCACGATCGGTGCTTCATTCTCTCCTAAGGAAGTCACCGCCTACAAGACATTTTTTCAATAGTTTAGTGATATTTTTGCCTTGTCCTACACCGAAATGTACAGGCTTTATCCATCTATCGTTGAACATCGCATCGACACATGGCCTGATGTTTCCCCTGTTTGTTAGAAGCAATGACCCATCCAACTGTCAAAGGCACCTGTCATCAAAGTTGAGATCGAAAAACTGCGTAAAGAAGAATTTATATACCCCATCATGTATGCCACTTGGGTTTTCATTCATGTTCCCATTAATAAAAAACAAAGAACGTTTCGTGTGTGTATTGACTTCTGTGATTTGAATTTGGCTTGTCCCAAAGACAAATTCCCTACTCAGTTTATCGATCAGATCATAGATGCATGTGCCAACCATGAATTATTTTCCTTCATGGACGGTTTTTCTAGTTACAACCAAATTTAGATCCACAAAGAATATCAGTATAAAACCAACTTTACCACCCCCTAGGGAACTTTTGTGTATCATTTCATGTTGTTTGGCCTTAAAAATGTTGGATCCACTTTTCAACGAGCCATGACCATTTGCTTCCATGATCTCATTCACATTATCCTTATCTATTTGGACAACCTCATGGCTCGACCTCAGAATCATTCCCAGCATTTAGACGACTTACGACAAGTCTTCCTTCGATGTCACAAATATAATGTCTGCCTAAACCCCCTCAATTTTTTGTTTTGTGTCCTAGTTAATCACTTATTAGGACTCATCGTGTCTGAGAACGGGATTACCGCAGATCCCTTGAAGGTTCAATACATCTTCAATCTTCCCCCTCCATGCACTCTGCTCCAATTGTAGAGCCTTCAAGGAAAGTCCAATTTCCTCCACTAGTTTATTCTGGACTATGCAAAGAAAGTCCATGGATTCTTACGCTTTCTCTATACCATCTTTCCTTTTGTGTGAGATCAATAAGCGCAAGTCACCTTCGATGCATTGAAACAAGCTCTGGCTTATGCTCCCTTGTTGTCTCCCCCTTACTTCACCAAGGAGTTTATCCTCTACGTATCGAAATCTGAAAATTCCATCACCGGAGTCCTAGTCTAAGAAGACAACGCTCATCAAGAGAATGTGATATATTATGTGAGTCAGAAGCTTTCCAGACCACCATTATGTTACTCCCACGAAGAGAAAATGGCCCTAGTCGTTGTCTTTCAGTGCAAAAGCTATTCCATTACATTCTCATGAGTCAAACCAGAGTTGTGGGTGATTCCAACCCCATGCATTATCGCTTGAGTCATCACCTTATCTGAGGTCATGTCGTCAAGTGGATTGTCTTTCTTCAAGAGTACGACTTGGAATTTGTCACACCCAAAAGCACCAAAGATTTGGTGTTAACTTCCTTGATGGCATACTTCCCATCATCGTCTACCTCACCTCTTATCATAATCAATCTCACTGATGAATTCTTATTCATCATCTCTACCAAGGACCCATGGTATGTGGGCATCCTCCTTTACCTTCCCACCCAAAAATTCAGGCCCCTTTTAATCTGTGAATATCATTGTCCCATTCGGCATCAAGCTACTTGATATCTCCTTATCAGTGATGTCTTGTACCGCCACAGTGTAGACATAATACTGCATCATTACCTCACCCATGATGAAGAACAAGTCTTGTATGACTATCATAGTGGATCTATGGCGGCATCCTCTCTGATTTTTCTATCACCCAAAATTTTCACTATTTCAGTTATTTCTGGCCCACCATCTTTGTTGATTGCATTCAAGCAGTTAGACATTGTCACAATTTCCAACTCTTTTCCCCAACAGCAAGGACACCTCCCACACCGCTAAATCATGTCGTCATAATCATTCCCTTCACTGAGTGGGCGATTGACTTCATGACTTTTAACGCCCCTTCGGCTTGTGGCCATAAATACATCATTGTGGTTGTTGATTACTTCACCAAATGGGCTGAAGCTATGCCAACCTTCAACTATAATGTTGATACTGTGACACTCTTATTTTTTGACCATGTTATCGCTCATTTCGATGTCCCCCTCTAGCTAGTATCAGACCACGGTTCTCACTTCAAGGATGCTATTTGGACAGAGATCTCCACTATGTTAAAATTTGAACACCAATATTCCTCTTCTTATTAACCTTGGGGAAATGGCCAAGTTGAGTTTGCCAACAAGATCCTCAAAAACATGCTCCAACGAATAGTGGACAAACACAAGACCAACTAGAATCACTTTCTCTTTTCCACCCTCTGGTCCTACCGGACATCGACTAAAACCACCACCAGTTTTACCCCATTCTATTTAGTCCATGGCGTGGAGTTGTTTCTTCCCATTGAATGGCAGATTTCGTCACTCCACCTTGTCATTGAGATTCTACCTGATACTTCCCCATTGGAAACACACCTACTTATGCTTGAACAAACCTATGAGGACCCTCGCACTCTCTCCAAATGATCAAAGGGGTTAAGACCCAGTCAATTTCCCATTATGACTCCCACGTCCACCCACTCACCTTTAACGAGGGGAACCTTGATCTTGTCTATGACCAAACCAATGATAATACTAGAAAAGGGAAGCTCAAATACATGTGGTATGACCCTCACATCATCCATCGATGTCTCGGCAAGGGGGCATACATCCTTGCCGAGTCCAAAGGTCTCCTTGTGAAGAATCCTCACAATGGGATCTACCTCAAGAGATTATATGCCTAAGATGACCAACCTGAATACCCTTCTATCATAGTTTTTCTTTCTTGTTTTGCATAGTTTTTACCACGAGTCTCATAGTTTATTTACTTGGTTGTTCCCGATGGATCCTACCTCGCCCTCCTATGTTGGTTTCATTGATGGCGTAAGTAGATGGTCTCCTAATCTCTCCCCGACTGTGCGAGTCATTTATTCCCTGTCGCATGAGTTGATCCATATAAACGGAATGTGTGTTGGCATTGCTACCAACATCCAATATGAGTATGATGGTGTCACTAGCCTCCTGACCCTCGCCCTTCACTTGGGTATTCATTGCCTTGATGTCCTCTTAGATTCCCAGCTACTTGTCGCCCAATTGAATAATTGTTACCGGGTACAGAATCACTACCTCTTTAGAAATTTCTTGTGCACTATACAATTGGTTAGACAGTTCAAATCAATTGCATTCATACATGTTCCCATAAGTCCCAATAGTGTAGCAGATCAAATGGCTAATGACGTTATAGAGTGGCACATCAATCATCGCAAATAGGAAATAAACTACATCATGCATCATCATATAGGCATGCATACATATGTCATATACATCATATATCCATACTCATCATCATAACAAGAGACTGATAAAACACAAAAAAATACAAAAATGTGCATCCACTTGCATCCATATCATAATATCATAATTAGTACAAAAAAGAGAAGCCCCACAGGATTTCTCATCATACATATAATAAAAAAATTGCCCATGCTCAAATGCATTGGGGGACAACACCACATGCTGCTAATATGAATTTGAGTCCTCTAATTCTATCTCCTCCTCCATATCCTCCTCATCCAATCTCTACTCCTCCATCGACACATCTCCATGTGATGTCACTCTAACATACTCAACAACCACTGCAATCCTCCTCATTAGAGAGGTCCACTCTGAAGGGGCTTAGTAGCATGCGACGATCAAGTCGTCGTCTATATATTGTCACCCATCATCAATGAATCCCTCTAGTAAAATATTCATGTCTAGATACAATGAGTATAAAGTAGCACTTTGTCGCCTCCTCTTCCCGTGAGCAGGTGGATCTAACCCCTCCACCCTGCCCCTGCGTCGCTGGTACCCCACTGAAGGATGTTGCTCCATGTCTACACATGCACATAGTATGTCGTCAGCATCAATCACATGTATAATATAGCTACCACCATGCTAGTAAACCAAAATATATGACTAGAACCACAAAGATTCATGTATGCATACCATCTGGTCCCCATACCTGTCTAAGAGGTCATGGCATCTCTGGATCTCCCCAATAGTCCATGACTGCATATGGATAATCATCAATGAGGATAGGAAGTTATTGGCACTATGAAAATAGCTCACGGGTGAAGAAAGAACCTACTAGACTACCTCCCTCCCGGATCATTATCTCACACCACCGCCTCATACGAGGATCCCATTGTCCCCCGTTGTGCACTGTCATATGCAGTCGCAGTGTCGGTAATCACTGAAAAAAGAACGAGCACAAAACGGAAGGGAATCAAAATCCCCATCCTCCAGGCTATCTTGGTTTAGCCCATGTCGAACCATTGTGAGGTACATCTAGGCCCAACCATAGTAGGTTCCCCTCAACACAGTCTCGACCATCAGTAATTGGTCACCCGAGATCTTGTGTGGACCTTTTGATCCCATAATTTGTAACACCATCACTTCCACTACACGAGTCTTCGGACTCTCGATGTCACAAACAAGTATGTATTATGCATGCACATAATCCATGGAATAGTAATGTCGGGAACACAAATCATCCATGAACACCCCTCTCGGGAGTTTTGGTGAGATATCGTCGATAACACCCAACAATGGTAGCATGTAAAAAAGTACACATCTCAGAGGTTGATCTCCAGCTGCTCACCCTGTATGATGAAGCACTCTACATCCCTATCCCAAAATCTCACTAACTTGTTCAGCAATAACTTTCTTGGACACATAAAAGGGATCTGGAAGAACTTCAGCAGCCCACACTGGGCCAGTGTATACTGTACTACATCATCCTCCTCAACCTCATGTTTGAGGTTGTCGATGTCTCTCTCCTACCATCCAACTCAAGGAATTCTACACATATGAAAAGTCCCAGTCAGACCATGCAAAACCCTTCAACAGGTGCGACTTATGTCGTGGATGTCTCTCGAACATGTGTGACCGGTCGCACCTATTTCTGCGGCAGGTGCGACCAAGTCACACCTATCTCCCCGATAGGTGTGACTTGGGTCGCACCTTTTCCTTTAAAAGGTGCGACCTGACCCCGAAACCATTTCAAGCTTGGCCAGGACCCCCATAGTGAAAAAGTGACAAAAAAGATGCATGAAAATGATGGGCTAGGTGAGAGCTATTACCTGCAACTAATAGATCGCAAAACCTTCGGTCCAATAGCAAGAAATCAACACCTTTGTTATGGGGCCCTCCACTCCAAATCAACACTGAACAGTGAAAATGACATGTGTATTTTGGTCCCCCTTGTTTATAGGCCTCCATTTGGTCAACTTCTTCTTCTGTGCACCACAGATTCATTTCAGTTCATTTTTCATGCCGTTCACACTGACGAGTTCTGTTTTTTGCGCTATTTCCACCTATGGGACCCATGGCTCATGCTCTCCCTATATTTTTTGGGGGTCATTTCCAAAAGTTACCTTGATTTGTGTGCCACCAGGAAAGTCAAACCCCTTCTGTATTTCCATGTTCATGATCCCTCTACTCCATCCATATTGAAAACTTGCAATTATTTTACCACCATTCACCATCCTGCAATGATTCCCCACCAGTGTTCCATTATTATTTTTTCTCCTCGCTAGCCATGTTCCCAATTTCACCTCTTTTGGCACATTGAACGCTTCATCCTTGCTTGACTTACCATTACGGATTTTCTGTTAAGCTCTTTTTTGACTCATTAAAGAATGAAAATATTTTTCGAGTAAGCTTGCTTCCTTTCATGCTCATTAAAGTATTGAAATGGCATCTATGTGGCATCATTTATCCCTTTTTCAGGTCATGTAGACTAATTAAAGAAAAGGACCACCCTAAAACTTTCCATCTAGGAATGGTTCCCTTTGTATCCTTTTATGCTTTTTTGGACATTGGGACCATAACTTACAAAAAAATATCACTTATGGGTTGTATTTAAGCTCTTTTGTAGCCCTCTCATAAAGAAAATATCACTAAGAAAACTTGGTTTCCTTTAGTATAGATTTATCCTTTTTCAGCCTGGTTGGACTAGTTACAAAAGAGAAGTCTATTTTCCCCTTTCGGATCAAAGAGTTCTTGTTTGTACACTTTTATCCTTTTTCAAGATTGGGATACTATTGTATGAAAAATAGACACATTGGATTCTTATTCATGTTTTCAGACTCTCTAAACATGAAAGCACCATCGAGCATTAATCGTCTTGGGCTCGACAAAAATCAATGAGACAGTATCACACTGAGGATACTTCTATCCCTTATTTGAGCTCCTTGTTATAGTTGATTTTACCACGCCTGGTGAATCACACTTGTATGGCCTTCCCATGTCCCTCTGCAAACTCTTTGGACCCCATGGACCTTTTTTAGACCTTTGATGTTTCCAAGACCATCCCTAAAAACATGTGAAAATTTCTATACGCAACTTTTAAACCCTTAATCACATATATACGCGGGTTTGACCTCTAAAAGCACCTACATCGGGATGTGTACAAAATCCAAATCCTTTTGGAGTTTTCCTTGACATGGATCCAACTCACTTGTCTCTTGGCCTTCCATATGCCTTGAGATCACTTGGATTCGACCTTTCATTACCCCATTGAAAATCTATATAAGGAACCATTTGGATACATTGAAGGCATAAGAGAATTGAGAGCAAAGAAACTATAGTCCATTGTTGCTGGAACTTGTGCTTGAGTCTGCATCCCTTTGTCCCTTGGAGCACTTTGGTGTTCTTCCCAAGCTTGCCCTTTGCTTGTGAGCTTGCTATCGAGAGATGGAAGATTGAGGTGGTGGAGGCCCAAGTGGGGGATTTAGTTTCTCCAATTTGCAGACGTGCCGACAGAGGTTGTATTCATTGTAATCTCTAATTTTATATTAATAGAAATATCTTTTCCTGTCCAATGATGTATGTTTGAATGAATATTTTATCCATGGATGATTTAAAATGCTTATACGTTGTTGATTATATATGCTTGAGTAGATCTAACACCAATATATATAGTATGCTTGTCTTATTTACTTATTGTTGAGGAAGTGATTCATCAATTCAAGCTGAAGTTGGAAAGCTCAACGGGGATCTACTTCAACCGTCCAGAATAAGGTACGAGTTTTGATCCTTTAGTGTTAGATATTTGATTTCTCTTGCATATTGGAAAGGATTGATTTCTGGATTCAAGCTATCTATTGTGGTACCCCAAGCCATAGGAATTTCTCTCCGTAACAGAATTGACAACTCCACTAGGGATGTTCCTTGTTTTTATTTGGGGTTTGCGGGCACAATGGGCTTGATATTCTTGACTTGCTCTTTGTTTCTCCTTGTTTCTGTGTTGCATTTTATAGGATGTTCATCCATTGACACTCCCCTTTATTGGTTTGACCCTTGGACTTCTTTTTACCACTGTCTTCTCTGTATACGCAGGTTTTTGGCCAAAAGTCGCGTATACACATAGGTTTTTGGCCAAAATCCACATATACATGCATCTTTTTGGCCAAAAGTCGCGTATATACGCAGTTGTTCTCTAAACAGTCGCGTGCATCCTCCCTTTTGGTGACTTTGATGTTGTGGGAAGTTCTTAGGTGTGTTGTGAGTGTGGTTGGGTCTTCCTTGGGTCTGATGTTGTCTTTTGGATGCTTCTTTTGTGACCAGAGACCGTCTTTTCATTGATTTTTCTTTGAATGTAGTTTTAGTCATTTATCCTTTTTGTTTTGCCATTAGTGCATTACTCTTTTTTGTCTCGGTGTCTTGTTGGGCTTGTGTTTTATACTTGCTGCAGAGACTAAGAGTTTTAGATGACTTTTATTGCATTTTTCATTCTTTTATATTGAAAAATACAAGGTAGTTGCATTTTTTGCATATGGATTTGAGGAGGTACTTGCATTTGATTTCTTGGATGAGAGTTTTATTTAGGCTTTCATATAGGAAGGATTACATTGGCATTCGGAAAGGAATATATATTTATGCATCTCATGTAGTGGCATACCCTATTTTTTATTTGACAAAGATTGCACTTAGCATTGTTTGTTATGCTATGCACTTTTATTTCACAGCCGAGTCTTCATATCACTAGTTGCACAGCCATTTCCCTTTGAGTAATTATAGCCAATTAAAATCAACACATAATAAAATGAATTACACTCTTTTGTTTTATAGGGTGCGCCAACAAGATTAGGTTTTAGGGTCTTGGAATAGTTCATTGTGAGTAAATTCTGCAAGACCACTAAACAACAACATGTATGTGTCTGTCCAGGTGAGAGTGTGAAATTCCTTGGTATAATTAGTGTTTCTCATGATCCTCCTCTCAAAAGGGAGTTAAGCACGAGGCAGTGTGAGTGGTTATTGATTGGGATGACCCCTAGTCATAACTGAGTAGCACCAAAGATATTTCCAGGGTTGTATTCGTATCTGGGGGCTCTTTCGAGAGTTTCGGGCTTTGCTGCCCTACCCATATGGTCAATCCCGCCTGCGATTGTCTGCCTAAGCATTGATTATATTAGGTGACCTTAGTTGCCTTACCTAGGTTATCAAGGGGGTACTTTGCAGGGGTTATTCTGTGGCTGTCCCGGGCAGGTTGAGGTCGGACTGCACAGTCGCTATATGCGTTGAAGCTAAGGGCCACAATAATTGGTTACGTACCTCCACTTGTAGTGTATGGGAGTTTCGAGCCTCTCCTAGGGGAGACATACCTGCTGCTTTCGGGAGCTCACATATCCTCCCCTTGGTTTGCTTCTATTTTGGCTATAGATTTTCTTAGTAGTGTGCTCTTTGTGCGCTAGTTGGCCTTTGGGATTGTGGTTATTTAATTATATTTATGCTCTCTTGAGTTCGGGTCCTTTTATTTTCAGCATGCTTGGTATCCTATCACCCATCCTTGGTCCTAGTACGGACCCTGGTGTCAGACTTGGGGGCATCACAGCCCCTTATCGTGCTAATAGATTTGGGAATGGTCATATTCCATCCTCTACTCCATTTGTGGAGGATTTGTATTCCCTTCGCTCGGCCTTTACACCGGTGGTCACCCTCATGGGGGTGGTAGTAAATGCGTGAATGTTGGGTCTACACCTTACTTTCCTTTTTATGTCCCATCGTTCACCGCATTGTTTCCTTTGGGTGCAGTTGTCATGATCATTCCTCCCTATATCCTATAGTTTGGATTCTTTATTGACTATTTTGGGTTGTTTTGGACTAATATGGTTGTCATGTAGGGTCCAATTTTTGTACACTCTCTCTGAGGTTTCGACCCGTTCGTTCCTATCATAGGTATCATGTCTAAAATGCCATATAGGTTAGGATTTCACATCCGTTTGCATTTTGCATGACCTTATGATTGTTTCATTTTAACCTTAGGTACGAACCCATTCCATGGTATCACGAAACCTTCATGCTGTTGTTAGAAGTGATATTATGTGAATGGTAGAGATTTCCTATACATGGGTGTCCTAGTTAGCTCCCTTTTTCATTTGGTACCCATGTTGTGAGTCCTCTCTTAGGTCCGGGAGTCCCTTTTATTCTCACCATGTCCTTGAGCAAGATCCTCATACTCCTCTTGAACTTTATGCTGGCATTTCCCCAGGACTCCCTTGCGTATGTCAAGTTGTAATTGCATTATCATGAGCTTTTCTTTCCTTCTTGAGCCTTACGCCGACTTCCCTAACTTTGAGTTTCAGCCATATAGCCTGAGCTTGTCTCATGTCCTGCCATGCAAAGCCATCTTTTATATCCTTTGCAGCTTGATTCCTTATTTTACCGGGAGGGGACTTTCCCCTGAGTGGCGCTATCTTACACATGTATCCTTGCATTGAGCATAGGTATGTTCCACTGCTTGGAACTATTTTATTTACCCATATGACACTCGTCTCCTCCTAGTCTGTAACTATAAAGCAGTTTTATTCTTTTTCAAGCTTTTTAATACTTGAAAAAGTCCAAAAAAAAAAAATTAAAAAACCAAAAAGATGGACAAGGAAAGATGTTATCTTTGGTAGCTGTCGAGTCATGTCACCTTTGAACAGAGCACTGTATATCACATCCATTGGTTGGGTTTATAGTTTGACTTTAGGAGTTGTACTTGTTTATCTGAGTTTATCTCCATCGACTGGTTAAGCTTCCAGTCCCCATGGAGCCTCTGTCGATGCCTCCTGTGTCACAGAGATGTCCCAGTTTTGTATATCGAGTCTATGCTGCCTACATTCAATCACCATTTACCGTTATGCTCTTGTTCAAAGGAATTTGAAACCTGAGTCAGCCATTCCTCAATTATCTTGAATTTGCATGTCGGCCAGTCCTGGTACAGTTACTGGTTCGTGCACCTTATGATTGAGTACCTCGTGTTGGATGATGGGGGATACCTTAATTCCCTCCTTCCAGCGGATTTCATCCCATCGACTTCAGATCATTTATTCTAGGATTGGAATCTAGAGTCATTTTTTAGTGCCTTGAGACTTGCAGTCATCAGTGGCAGGTTCTCTCGCCATCGACAGTTCTTTGGGAATACATCAATGTCCCCTGGTCCATGGATTCTCTCAAGTGTTTGACCTCAACACATTTATTCACACTTGTTAGTTTGCACTCTAGTACCTTGATTCCCATTATCATTATCAATGGGTGATCTCATGTCTGTTAACGGTATACATCAATGAACGGTAATCAGACGATGGACTACTATGTTCGACCTCGACACCTCTATTCACATAGTAGGACTTGTACTTGTAGCGGTTTGTGTAGAAGACCTTCCAGATTGGTGGCATCTCTTATATGCTACCTGATCATGCCAGTGTTCATGAGATTTTAGCTCTCATGACTTGATTCCAGTATATGTCAGACATTTCTAGCCATTATGGAGATCTTGATCCATTGTATATCTTCAGCCATTATGGAGATCTTAATCCTTTGTATATCTTCATCATGGAGATTCTGATCTATGTATATTGTACGTGGCGATGACCACTTATGTCATATTTTGTATCATGCCTATTCATGGCCATTGTACTCTTATGTATCCAGGACTGCTATATCTATTTGCAGTTATATGCAGAGTTGTATCATTGTATAGTGTTGATTGGGTGGCTGGTTCTTCCACTGGGTTCTTCATCACTTCATTTCTGGGATGGACTTATAATGTATTTTGACCATCGTAGGACCCCTCTGACCTCACACATTAGGGGGCATCTGTTATAGCTTATTTTAACACACCAGGTGAATCACACTTGTATGGCCTTCCCCTGTTCGTCTGCAAACTCTTTGGACCCCATGGAACTTTTTTATTCCTTTGATGTTTCCAAGACCACCCCTAAAAACATGTGAAAATTTCTATACGCTACTTTTAAACCCTTATTCGCGTATATACGCGAGTTTGACCTCTAAAACTGTGTACATTGAGGTGTGTACAAAATCCAAATCCTTTTGGAGTTTTCCTTGACATGGATCTGACTCACTTGTCTCCTGACCTTCCATATGCCTTGAGATCGCTTGGATTCGACCTTTCATTACCCCATTGAAAAGCTATATAAGGAACCCTTTGGACACATTGAAGGCATAAGAGAATTTAGAGCAAAGAAACTATAGTCCATTGTTGCCGGAACATGTGCTTGAGTCTGCATCCCTTTGTCCCTTGGAGCACTTTGGTGTTCTTCCCAAGCTTGCCCTTTGCTTGTGAGCTTGCTATCAAGAGATGGAGGATTGATGTGGTGGAGGCCCAAGTGGGGGATTCAGTTTCTCCGATTCATAGACGTGCCGACAGAGGTTGTATTCATTGTAATCTCTGATTTTATATTAATAGAAATATATTTTCCTCTCCAATGATATATGTTTGAATGAATATTTTATCCATGGATGATTTCAAATGCTTATACGTTGTTGATTATATATGCTAGAGTAGATCTAACACCAATATATATAGTATGCTTGTCTTGTTTACTTATTGTTGAGGAAGTGATTCATCAATCCAAGTTGAAGTTGGAAAGCTCAATGGGGATCTACTTCAACCGTTCGGAATAAGCCTCGAGTTTTGATCCTTTAGTGTTAGATATTTGATTTCTCTTGCATATTGGAAAGGATTGATTTCTGGAGTCAAGATATCTATTGTGGTACCCCAAGCCATAGGAATTTCTCTCTGTAGCACTCCTTCAACTGTGAATAAGGCCCAAATGGTTCCTTTTGGTGGCCACACATATTGCATATAGTCTCACATTATGGCATCATTCCCCCCATTGGGTCAGCTTCGTTCAAAATGCTCTACAATGAGTCTCCCTTGGATCCCCTAAATATCATTTGTTTAGTGCCATCCCCAATTATCTCCCATTGCAGTCATCTCCCCGGTTCCACGGCTATGAGTCCCTCCCCATGTGTCAGTGTCATCTGATGTCATGTCAGCCCTATCATTATACTCTGAACAAAGGAAGTTTGAGTCCCTTGTACTCCCCTACCCATGTTCCCCATTCAATAGCTAAATCCCACTATTGTTCCATGTATTTTGTTGTCCCCCTCGTGCCTATATCAAGGAAACCTCATTTCCTTACTAATTGCATGTCTCCCTCTATCGACGTCAACACATCTATTCCAGAGGATAGACCGAGATGTCCCTGTATCTTGGTTTTTTCCACCTTATTGATGAGTTCCTTGGACCACTTAAAAGGATTCCTTAGTTCCTTTTGGGATGGTTGTGTCTCACGTGCTTTACTTCAGCTAAATTATCGCACCGTTGAGATTCGTCCAGGGTATTGGTCCCTTCATTATTTGTTCGAAGACCGTAGTTGTCACCTGGCTCTAACACATTGGTAAGTCTATTTGGGACCCATGCAATTTCATGTCCTTTTTGGTATCTAGGATGCGTTGGAAATAATGTTCAGAAGCCCCTCAGTATCGTGCTTCCATATATCTACAACATCATATGTCGTTTATTGTACCTCAGAGATTCTGACTCTCAATCGTTGAGTCCATGCAGTTGTGTACACCTTCAGATTCAATAGAGCATCAGTTATTGTGATATTGCATTCTAATAGAATGCCATTATTTCTATGTACCATTTCTTCAGATCAATAGTTGTATTCAACCTCCTAATGGGTCCACCATTAGGTAATACCAATTATATGTATTGATCAGATCCCATTGTTTGAGCCTTGATCCCCATTTTTATATTGATACATTGATATGAGCATGGGTATGCCCACCTCATCCATATATGTGTCTAAGATTATATGTATCTCATCCATTTTTGAGAAGTAATACAAATCAAAATCCACTGTAATATGAATGAGGAGCCTCTGACTCTCCATGGGTTTCTCTGGTTTCTCCACTGTTGTCACCATTTCTCCCTTTATCCTATGATGTTTGTCAGCCATACGATGAGCTCCTTCCCTCACAAATCAAAGGGCAATCTGTTAACACCAAAAATTGTCCACATAGCTCTCTATGGTCTACACCATAATTATACATCATAATCCCACCATTATTCACTCCACTTTGATCTTCACAACTAAATTGCACCCAAATTGGTCCAAAACTTCATTATTCCTTCCCTCATAAATACAGGGAGGATGGGAATTTATTGCAACATAACCCCATTCTCTCAAAAAAGGACTAAAAAACCCTCAAATGAGAATGGGTCAAAAACCATGGACAAATACCATGCACTATGAAAAAACATGGACCAATACCATGGGAAACAAAATCCTGGATCATCCTATAAATACATTATGAAGGTCTCCCCACACAAAACTTTACACTTTTATTTGTTTCACACTTTTTACTCTTTATTCACATTGCTCACCTTTATGCTGCACCTTTCAACATTGTATGTTGAGTTTACTCCATACACTCCTTGGTTCATATTCCCATTGAAAACCATAGGTGGAGAAAATTGTAGAACCAGATCGTGGAAGTTGTCTGACCACATCCTTAAACGGTTGCAGTGGCCCACTTTTTAAAGGTATGTTTCATTTGTTTATTAAAATTAGAAAATCTAAAAAAAATTGTTATTATTTGCTTGTAAGTCAAGGTTGAGTTTTTCCCTTGCACCATGAACTCTACCCTTAGATCCCTTTGATCTAAGGTAGGTGCTTTTGCACATAGTTGGACAGAAATATCCACTACACTTCCAATCCTCCAAGTGTCACCATTCCCTTCTTGGGATCCCACCCCTATTGTGGAATCCCAGACCACCCCCTCATCTTCTTCCCTTTCTCATTTTTAGTGAAAGCCTCCATAAGAGAATGCCCTTGGTTCTGTCATGGAGACCCTCGAATCCTTCCTGCATTTCAAGCAAATTTCCAAGAGGGGTCATGTTATCGATGCCCTTGATGGCCCTATCCACTCCATCCATGATGTCTCGATGCCCTAGTCCACCATGAAGTCTATTCACACCAGGAGACCAACTCAACATAGGCATGCAAACAAACAACACCCTCTAGCCAACGGTTTTAGGCGAAATTGTTGATAACACCTTGGTCCAAAAAGCGGAGCATCCACCCAACAACCTAGGTGGTGATAGTTAAAGAGATGAAAAATCAAAGCAATATTATGAATAATAAATGTTTCTATGGGAGGACGCTCCGATGGAGGAAGGATAAAAACATATTTAGAGAGAACAACTTGAACAACCCTCTTTTCCTTCACCCCTTTCAATGGACAATGTGTAACTACAATTGCTCGTGAAAAATCCGAAATAATTCCATGTAATATTGTAGATGTTCTAGGAACAAACTAAAATTATTCCATACTTTAGTGGATTGTCCAATCTTGGCAAACCCAGTAGGAAGCAGATAGTCGGGTGCCTGAGGAATCAACGCATTTCATTGCAAGTGGATATCACTTATGTACACTACCTCCAGGTGTTGTCATAAAAGATCTGTCAAGTTAATCCATGATATATATGTGTGAGAAGATCAAGAACGCAACCACAAAGGTGGAACACAGACTCATCATACCATAAAATGAACATACCACCCTACAATAAACATGCAATGAGGATGAGATCCAACTAATGGATGCCATTTAGGAGAAAAATAGGAACAACAGGCATGCCTAGCCGTAGAATGGATAGTGACAACCATTTGCGACCAAATGAAGAAAATGTGGCCTTGAGTCTGCCAACATGTCCCTATTGTGCCTAAGAAATATCACTTGTAGTCCCATAGGAAAGACTGCATCTCCTCTACGACTCATGGCAATAGCTGGAAGCCAATAAAGAAGTACTAACAACAAGAATCCAAGTAGATTCCTAACAATATAAATTGATGGCACAAGTACCTTCGTTGATACATTACGTCTCCAAAACTCACAGTTTCTTACAACATATAACGCAACACAACCAAGACATTTTTTTTTTCTGCTCTCAACGATTGAGTTGGCGTGCTAGCAAAGAAACAACCGGTGGAATTCTTGCAAAAAAAAATCCAACAACTAAATAAACAATCGAAGACTCTCACTAATCCATTAGAGTAGCAACATAAGTATGAGGATGCCTAACAGGTTGATGACAATTTAGATCAGCGACATGTGAAACTAGTCACTACCAAGAAGACTCTCTGCAAACTCAAGCCATAAGCTCAAAACACCTACCTCCAAATGCAGTAGTGTAACTTGTTTTAGATGTGGAAAGGATGCAATTAGAGCAACAAAATCCCATTAAGCTCAATAGTGAGAAGGTATAGGATTTCATAGTTGGTGCTAATATTTTGATAGAGAAATGGGAAATCAAGGTTGAGGAATTTGAAGCCTTCAGTGGTCATTCCATCACAAAAGTACCATAAGTGGCTCCTTCGTTTGAAGGATCAATCTTGAATATGTGCAAGGATCAAGCACGCAACATAGTTGACTTGAGGGCGAGTCGAATTTTATGGCTGGGTTCCGTTGGATCCTTCACTTTTAATGTGTCATGTCCCTAATTAAATAATTTCCAAATAATACTACTTACAAATAATGTTCCTCCAACCTACTAGTTCCCTAGGTTGAGATGGAGACATAAATTTTGTAATAAGTGGCTATGGGAACCAAAAGGACTTTATTTTACCATATTCACATTTAAATGGGTCACATAAATGATAAATTCTAAGAAAATGAGGTGGCATGGGTTCATGAAGACATTTGGAAGCTTGTGGAGCCTCTAGATAACTAGATTCCCCACACACTTGGCATGATATTCATCAAAATTCGAACGCATGGGCAATGTAACATTATTGGAGGGTGATATGGTGTCAAATATCATATAACAAACCAAGGAATTTGAATAGGTAAGGATAGTAACTCTTATGTAAGAGGAAGAAGCTAGAAGACAAGGTGTGCCACTTGGAAGGAGATTCCATGCACTCTATGACAACAAATGATGAAAGATTCTATGACAAGTATGACAAATTCAAACCTGATTGCATACATATGAAAAATTTAACATGACAAGGCTAAAAATAGCCATCAAGAGGTTGAATTTTGGAGTTAGAGGCAACCATTCGAATTGGGGAAATAATTGGAGCATGAAGAGGAAGACAAGTGTCATGAGAGTTACTAAACCACTAAGATGAGTTGGAGGAATCCCATGGTTGGAAATTTGACCTTAGGAGGAGGAATGAGAATGGATTTTGATCATTTGTTAATTGGCCTTGGAATTTTGGAGAGCTTTTGTTTTCCCATTGCACGGTGAGTGTTCACTTTCCCTACTTGTGAACCAATTTCAAGGGATTTGGATTCATTTCCAAGTTGGTTGATGGCGAGGCCATTTAGACCTATCAGAGGAGCTTAATGAATTATTTTTAGTTGTAGTTTAAAAGACAATACAATAAAATTCTCATATATTCCCCTATTATCTCATTGCTTCTTCTCCATTCCCCCACAATCTCATGTTGAGGGCGCACTTGTTGGAGTGGTGCTTGTACTTGTAGCAGGGATTTCTCCTTGCTACAGGGGCAGCAATGGCTCCCTTCTGTCTATAGGATAGAGGACAAAAGGGTAGGTTCCTGCTAGTGGTAAATGCTGAAAATGAAAACGGAATGTAAATGGACAGACATTGTAAACTAAGCTATGAATAGAAAGAAGAGAGAAGCAATGGTGAACCCCTCTGCAAACACAAGTTAGGGTTCGGCCTCCAAAGACCTGCAAACAAATCCTAAGCTACAGTAAAACTTGCAAAACAATGTTAAACATAAAACCTGCAAATGGAAACAAGGGCTAGAAAGCAAAGAATACAAATAAACAAGACATGAAAGACAAGCTATAGCTTCTCTAGTGGAAATGGGCCACCATGCCCTAGCTTGTGGAAGCACCTCTCTTGGATGGGGAGCTTTGGCCTAATGGAAATGGAGGAGAGGGAGTGTGGGTGGCTTGAGAGGAAAAGGTGTCTCAAGGCATCCACAAGCAGTAGAACAGTATGCAAGGGAGAAGTTGTTTGAGAGTGACCCCCCACCCTCCTTTTATAGCTTTTTCAAGGGGTTTTAGGGTTTTAATCCCTTGGTCAGGGCTTTAGCCCCTTTTTTAGGCATTTAGCCCCTTCCACCCTAAATTTATCTCCTTTTAGGGTTTTTGCCCCTTTTGGGGGGTTTTAGCTCCTAAGAGACTATTTTGGGCTCCTTTTTGGGGTTTTTAAGCCCTTTTCTTCATCCTTTAGCTATTTTGAGGGTGTGGGGGTCTAATGGAGTGATATGAGGGTCGTGAGATGGTGTCCTTGGGTGGTGTAGGCCATTGAGAGATAAGTGGGGGATTTTTGGGTTAACAGATTGCCCCCTGATGTGTGAGGTCAGGAGCTCAATGTATGGCCGACGGACACCATAGGATTTACTACGTAGAGGTGGTGCTTCTGGGGCTGGGGCATGGTGGCTTTTGGTTTTTGTATTAATATGGTTCCCATCAATGGGTGAGATACAAATAATGTGTGACATGTATATGGACGAGGCAGGCATCCCCATGCTTGTGACATTGTCAAAAGAATAATTTGATCTATGATCTAAAATACAAGAGCCAATCATATACAACTGATGTTACAATAATGGTTGCCTCCATGTGAGGCTAAATACAATTCTGATCTGGTACATTGGACCCATGGCATTCTCATGGAATGCTATATCTTCATGATTGATGGTTTACTAAATCTAGAATGGTACATAGCTGCGTGGACTCACTGATTGAGAGTTAGAGTCTCTGTGGTACAAGTATGTTGTATCAATCATAAAGGTGCATCAAAGCACTGATGGGGCTTCTTATCACTGTCTCCAACGCAACCCAGAAATCACAACGGACATAACCTATTTAGGTCCCTCGAGTAGACTCATCAATTTGCTAGAGTCAGGTGACATCCGGGGTCTTCGACCAAGTACTGTGCGAACCAACCCTGTACGAATCTCAATGGTGCGATGATGGACTTGAAGTCGAGCACATGAGAAACAACCATCCTGAGAGGCACTAAGGACTCCTCTCAAGTGGCCCAAGGAATTCATCAATGATGTTAATGAAACCAAGGTATAGGGACCTATGGGTCTATCCTCTAGAATATGTATTTTGGCATCGACAAAGGGAGACCTGCCCCTAGCCAAGGAAATGGTGTTTCCTTGACTAGGAGCGTGAGGGAGATAACCAAAAGGTGTGAAGCAATCTGCGGACTGACTCACTGAATGGGGAGTGGGGGGGAAGGGAAGGGAAAGAACTGAACAGGGGCAGGGGGAGAGTGGGAGACCCAAAATTCCTTTGTTCAGAGTATGACAGCAGGGCGGACCAGGTAGCAAATGAAGCTTAACTCATGGGAATGGGATCATAGCTGTAATACCGGGGATGTCACTACAGATGGGAAATACTTGGAGGAGGAGGACACTTTTGATATTGATGGGATCCAAGGAAGACACATTGCAGAGTACTCTAGACAAAGGTGACCCAATTTGGGAATGCTGCCAAACTGTTTTCTGTGGGGTGGTGTCTAGGGACACCGTTATGGTACGATCTCGTGGAATTTGGCGAGCCCGAGAAGGTAAATGCTCGATGGTGCTTTCAATTTTAGAGAGTCTGAAAGCACGAAGAATACTCCAGTGGGGGATATTTTTCGTTGGTAGTCTCCTATGCCTAAAAAAGGATAAAAGTATACACAGGAGAGCTCACCCATCCTATAGGGGATGAGAGACTTCTTTACCATTGGTAGTCCAATCAGGCCGGAAAAGGTTAAACCTATATTAACTGGACGGTCATTTAGATACTTTTACGAGCATGAACAAAACCAAGTTTTCTCGGTAATCTTTTCTTGTTGAGAAGGCTGGAAAAGAGCTTAACGACAACCCGTGGTGAGCTTTTTCGTAAAGTGCGGGCCCTCTGCCCAAGAAAGCATAAAAGTATGTAGAGGGGGACAGTTTTGGCTTGAGTGTTCCAAGGGTGTCCTTTTCATTTTACTAGTCTAAATGGTCCGCAAAAGGAGGTAAACGAGGCGATGTAGATGCCCTTTCCTATAATTTAGTGAGCAGGAAAGGAAGCAGCTGTGCTTGGCAATCTTTTCATTATTTTAAGGAGTCAGAAAAGAGCTTAAATGAAACTCCAATGTGGTCAACCGATTGCGATGGAACAGGCTGTGCCCCCTGTCGGGATGGTGGACAGAGGTCCAAAGGTCATCCACATAGTATGGACATAGCAGAAGGCTGCCAAACATACCAATACATGCGTGGGATAGATCGCGGCAGAGGCTTGCAAGTCGGTGTGGCAGAGGCACGCAAATCGAGGTGGCTCTCAGACTGAGGTCAGGAGAGCGTGTGTGTGTGTTGCGGTGGACGAACTTGACTGCATGTGATGTAAGTGCAAGTCTGAGGGAACTTATATGCCAAATACATGAAAGAAAAATAAAGGGTTTTTTGGACGATGGTCCAAATGTCCGCGTAAGGTGCGGTGGAAAAGACAATTACAAATACAAAAATAAAAGTAAAATTACATTCCTTAATGGGCAGTGGCCCGAACACTCACATGAGTAGTGGTTGGGAAGTGTGATACAAGTACAGGTCCGTAGACACTTGCATCATCATGTCATGGCTCGTAAACCGAGGTGACTTGTGGGAAATGGTCCCAAAATTGATTTATTAAACATGAGACGATGGTCTCATAAAGAGATAGAAGTTTGAGCCCGGAGATGTGAGAGGTGTCTCGAACTGATTCCAGGTGACTTTGGACTAGCAGCTAATGGTGCTACCCCTGACTTGTGCTGAAAAACGTTGAAAAACAAGAAAGGGAAAAAAAACTACGCTATAAGGGGCTCATAGTGGTTATATCATGCATAGACTCTCTTGAGGTGGAGCCCGTTGCGCAACTTCTTCAAGAGTCGACCATCTGAGTCAGCGAAGAGGTATGCCCCCTTGCCGAGACGAAGGTCATTGGCAAGGAGGGATGACAAAATCTAGTCTTTTATGGGAAGAACCAGTTCCACACTATGGTTTAAAGGGAATGGGGTAAAAACGAAGGCGGTCTTACATATATCTCCATCATCATGTAAGTGGTGCCGGGATAAATCAGGTGGATCTTCCACAGCCGACGAGATGGAAGGGCAACTGGTGCTAGAGATCATGTAAATGGTATTGGTTGTGGTTTTTGTGGCCTTGTCCCCGGTCTTTGTGGGAGGAAGAGGGGCAGGCCTGGAGACGAGAGGAATCTTTGATGGACCTGGAGGTAGGTGCAACATAATATCAATTGGCTGGACATGAGTCAACACATCCTGGGCCTCAGAGGTAGGGTAGGTGGTTTAAGGTACCACATAGGATCTCCCAGTGTGAAATCCTATAGATTGTGGGTTACCAAGACAGACTTACTCATGATCTCGGATGGTAGGAAAAGGAAAGGGAAAAGAAAAAGGAAAAGGATCATGTTGAGTGGGAATGAACCCCACTGTTTCCCTAGTAACTGAGGTTGCGGCTATGGCTGGGGAAACAAGAGAAGAGACAGGTCTGATGGACCGTTGGTGATGGTGGAGATAAGTGTGTCAGTTGAACTGGACATCATGTAAATGGACATGGTGTCTGACGAAGGAGGTGGTGGGTGAACTTCTTTGATCAAAGTGATCTCAGACTCAAGGGAATGTTGACGGAGGTCAGCGAGAGCCATTCAAAATTTGGGCAAGTCTTGGTAATGGTGGGAGTAATGTCCATACAAGCCGCAAAGGGTGGAAGCATGGTTTATCCTTAATGCCTTTTTCCTGACTACTGGGGCAGTTGGGAGTTCAACCACGGGGATGTTTTCGTTTGTATCCATGGCATCTAGATGCACACGGATCACTGGGATTTCAAGGCAATTCTGAGTCGGATGGCCATGTTGCTTGTAGATGGCTCAAGGTGGGACTTGTCATGGCTATGTGGTGGCTTTGGTGTTCTTGCCCCTAGCCCTTTTGGGTTGGGGCAGTCCAGGTGCGGGTGCGGTGGTTGGCTTATGCAAACTAGGTGGAGGGTGAGACTCAACCGCGATAGGTTGCACTGGGGTTAAAACATCTTGGGGCATTGCTGGTTGAGCTGGTGGATCAAGATACCACACCGAGATTCCCAATGTAAACTTGGGTAGGCTTAAGGTGGCCATGACCGGCTTGCTCATGACACCAGGTGGGGGGAAGAGGAAGGGAATCATATGGACTGGGGATGATCCCAAATAACTCCCTGACGGTTGCATGTGGGGATGCGGTTGTGGTTGCAGCTGCGCGTAATGCTGCTGTTATGAGTGATGTTGCAACTACTGTTGGTGTTGTGGCTATGGACGATGTTGTGGTTGTGATTGGGGCTGCGGTTGCAGTTCTTGTTTGGGTGCAGCGGTGCTTGATGAGACCATGTGCAAGTCCGCAGTTTCATTTTGTGTCGGTGGTGGTGACACTAACAGGAAAGGAGTTGTCATGGAGTTATCAGCAAACAACCCAGGGCCCATATTCAACAATGGGGAGGCTAGTGTGTTTTCAACCATAGTGTTGGTTGTAGGGATGAAATTAGTGTGTGTGGTCGCCACTTGTGGCTCAATGGTGGTGATGGTAGGGATAATGTTGGCTGGTGCCATTAACCCTTGCGGATCATGATAAGTGAGCTGGTTAACCGTCATACTCTTCCCTTCGTGGGGGAACATCATGAGACAGAAGACAGTTGATGCGACTGCTTGCGTGACATACATGTAACTCCTTTTGAGGAGGAGGTTGTCGTCTAGTTGAGTGTTGATGACTTCTACGTCGATCATCACTATCTTTCTGGCTAACGTGATGGGGACATGGGGGAGGATTCCTTGGGCTTTTGTGGGATTTCCATCATAATCCCGCAGAGTTGTGGAGGATGGTTGTAGAATTGGTGATCCAAGTTTCTGCCAAACCAAGGTAGACATAACGCACGTGGATGCCCCTCATCCACTATGCACCGATGCACAACCAAATTCCAGATGGACACCGAGATTTGGAAGGCGATGGTCGAGGGCATGCATGGTTCCCTGTTCTCCATGTCAAATGTGATCAACTTAGAGTTAGAGGGGTCTACTGCCCCTAGGGCGGTTAGTAAGGATTTTCGCTGCGTTGGGCACATTTTAAGAACCTCAAGAGCGGGCATGGCAGTTGGCGTTTAGGCCAAATCATCCACGATGCTATAGCTAACCGCAGCTCTAGCCGTGGCGTTATTGGCAATTTTTCATATCGGGGGGTGCGGGAATGGGGGTAACTGAAGAGGTAGGTTGACTGTTTTGAACGTTGATGCTGCTGATGTGTCAGCAGGTTCAATGGTGGTACCGTACTGATTCCGTCGGGTTTGCAAGTTGACCTCTTCAGTCGTCATGGCTAGTAGGTGAAAGCACCTGTTTTGGCCGTGGGAGGTGCCCCCAGAGCGTTGTGATTGGGTTGGGGAGGGGGGGCGGTTGCCACCAATCCTTGGACTAGTAGAGAGTTTTGAAGCACCATGGGGGGAGGTCCTTATGGTGCTGGGTTGGGTTGGGCCTGATTTGTCACATTGGCAGCGTGTTGAGCCTCATTTTGAATGGCCTGCTTAGCGTGATCCATAAGGGGACACTCAAATGTGTAATGCCCATAAACATCACTGAGTGTGCATGATTGGTTTGTGTGCAACTAGGCATTATGCCTTGGCGCATTCTATCATGGGGGGTTTTGGGCTAGCCGGTTTGCCACAGCATTGTTGGGAGGGTTTAGTTGTTGACCGCCTCCCTGCGGTTGGTTATTGCCTTGGTTGTGGGGCCAGTTATTTTTAGCTTACCCTTACTGATTGTTGGGGGCAGGTTGGTTGGAACGGTTTTGTTATGCGAACACTTGTCCCAATGGAGTAGGTGGAGTGAGGGCAAGGGCTTGAACTAGTTGCACTGGTGGTGCATAGTAGATTTGTGGGGTTGGTACTACCACAAATGTGGCCATTTGCCCCGCATACTGCTGTGTTGGCCAAGCCATGGCCTGAGCCTATTGCGGTGGCACAGGTTGTGCATAGTAAGTTGTTGCTCCGGACTAAGACATCGTTCTTGCGTAGTTTGGAGCTTGGTTCTAGTAAGCAACACTAGCAATGTTGCTTGGTTGTGGTGTAACGGCAAGTGGTGTCGGTCGAGACTGTGGCTGTTGGGAGACCGATCCTATGATGTCATCCGCAGCATGGGATGCCCCCAGTGCATCACGGTAGGAGGTACTTGGATGGGGAGTTTCTAGAATGACGGCATACAGGTATCTAGACTTAGTGTAGATAAGGTCAAACTGTTGAGATTTTTGTATGGCCTCTTCTTCAGATTAGGGACGTTCGAATGCGACGTCCTTTGCTATGGGCGGGAGCAAGGTCTTAAGGAACCAATCCAAGAAGATCCTGTCGTCAAGTTGGATTTTTCATAGACTATGACATCGTCGCCACTCATGGATATGGTCCGTTATATGAGTGGTGGTGCTTTGGTGACAGGATAACAGGATCTCCACCCCTTCGTCTTATTTGATAGGGAGTTGGAAATACTGTAGGAACATGAAGGCTAGGGAGTTGAAGTCTAGGTATTTGGCCTGTGGTCGCTCAATGTACTATTTGGCTGCAGCACCTATAAGGGTGCATTGGAATAAACTCAGCCTAATGGAATCATCTATGATGTTGTTGGATGAGCACCATAGATGGAATGTTGTTATGTGGTTTTGGGGACATTCCCCTGCTTTGCCTCCAAACTTGGGGATGTCTAATGGCAGCTTAGTTGGAATTGGAGGCCAAAAGGCTTGATGGCGAATGGGGTCATTTGTTAATCTGGCCAAGTCGGGAAAGTTAAGATGAGCCATGAATGGAAAATTTACCCCAGGTTGATGTGGGATGGGGCTACGATGGTGGTGGAGTTTGCAGGTGCATAATGCATCTGCACAACTGGGGGTGCTTGCGGTGGCACCATTGCGGATGGGCCAATGCCCCCAAGTGTTGTGCCTAGGATGGTATGAGTGGTGGGGACATTTCCCCCATGTATGACAGTAGGGGCAATGTAAGTGGATGGTCCACTGCCCCCCTGTGTGGCAGGAGGGACAGCGTGTGTGGAAGGGCCACTACCCCCGTGTGCTGTCAGTGGGCCAGCTTTGATGGTCACTATAGGTGGTGGCAGCTGAATGATCATAGTCTGCATGGCTGTGCTTGGGCCACTTGCTAGGTTGTGGGTGACAGGTTTTGATGTGGACATGGCTCCACTTGCTATGGTTATGCCGGAAAATGGATCTGGATTTGCACTAGCCATGGGGCTTGATGGTGCAGTATGGAGGTCTAGTTCAGACTGGTATGGGTCTGAATCAGAATCAGAGGCTGTGTGGCCTTCTGATGGTGTGGGAGATTGCTAAGAGCGGCTTCGACAGTGTCGATTGAGTGTTCCAAATGGTAGTGGTTCACCTCTTAGGCATGAGGAAGAGCATGGAGGATCAATTGAGTTAGATTTTATGTCTGAAACTGGTGGGAATAATGTTTGGACCCCAGTTTTAGTGGCTTCCTATTGGCTACAGGTGGTCACTCATCCACCAAGACTGCCAAAAGATAGTGCTTGGATTTTTCCTCACAGGTGTTTCCACTCAATCGGAGGGGTCATTTCCCATTTCACTTGGCAATTCCTCTCAGCGGCCAGCTACTTTGGGGTTCCTGTGGTACTCCTCACAATGAGTTTCTGGGCAGAGCCCAAGTACTTCCCATAGTTGAAGCAGTCAGGGAATTATGTCCTCAAAGACCGCGGATTGGTTGTACTTAGTGTAAATTGGTAAATTTTAAGACTCACTCAGCGTCATGAACTGAGTTGGCTTAATTAGTTGGTATGGTGTATTTGTTTGTTTGTTTTTCTGGTATTTGGTAGCTGCAAATGGTTTATGAATTCATCATGGTAGATTTCATGTCATTGTGTATGCATGCATTTCAATAATCAGAAATTGTGAACAAATACAATTTTTAGCCCTGAATGTGTATGGCCTAACTAGATGTCTACCTCACACTAATATTCCTCTTCAAGCAAGAGAAGGTGTTGGGCTCTCAACACAATGGGACTAATCCCATCCGTAGATCCTCAGGTCACCTCCCAGATGCAAGGTTGGTCAACAGGGAGGACGCTTAGCGTTGTGAGAAGCTCTCCTTCTCTACCCCCTCTACCTTCCAGGTCATCTGGTTTTAGTGGTTTGGAACAATATTAGTGGAGTGCCTAGATCTATACGAGCTTGCCCTTCGTTGTATCCCAAAATACCCCAGAGGGTGATGACTGGGTAGAGGAGGAAGGGTAAGCAAGACAGTTTGTTTTAGGTTGATTTTAATTAGGCTACATTCATTTTATCAAACCATTCAGATTTACTTGGAATTTACACATTGTCTGTGGAATAAATTGCAGAAAACAAAAATAGAAACTTGAAATTGAACTGGTGTGCTGGACAGAGGTGGTTGAGCTGCACTGATAGTCCTATAAAACTAAAATTTAACCTCTATTAAACTGAAATTGAAGTTTTGTTTGACAGGCTGTACATTTCTGATCAAATCTAGCAAGGGGGCCACAAGATTTTTTCAGAAACAGGTGAGGGGGTCGTACAGAATGCAGAAACAGTCGCGGTCTATGTTTCTGGGTTGAAGTCGCACTTATCGGGGGATTAAGTGCACCCTAGGCACACCTGTTTGGCCATTAAGTGTGCCCTCACCTCACTTTTGGGCCCGATAAGAGTGCCCTACCCCGGATTTGGGGTTTTTTGTTAGGCGGAGTCATATCTGGCCGACAGTAACTTGTACTGTGGCCAAATTGACTCGATTTTGCCTAGCAGAGGCTTTAACAGTACTGATAACTGAAAATAACCTGGATTTAAAGTGAATTTCAACAAGAAATTTTTTGAAAACTAGGGCAAAAAATTAAAGAACTTGAAAATTAAAAATTTGGACCAGAGATCCTGTGGGATCAACCTAGTATGGTCTCCAATTCTGTAGCAGGGATTTCTCCTTGCTACAGGGGCAGGAATGGCTCCCTTCCGTCTATAGGACAGAAGGGTAGGTTCTTGCTAGTGGTAAATGCTGAAAATGAAAACGGAATGTAAATGGAAAAAAATTGTAAACTAAGCTACAAACATAAAGAAGAGAGAAGCAATGGTGAACCCCTTTGCAAACACAAGTTCCAAAGACCTGCAAACAAATCCTAAGCTACAGTAAAACTTACAAATGGAAACAAGGGTTAGAAAGAAAAGAATACAAATAAACAAGACATGAAAGACAAGCTATACCTTCTCTGGTGGAAATGGGCCACCATGCCCTAGCTTGTGGAAGCACCTCTCTTGTATGGGGAGCTTTGGCTCAATGGAAATGGAGGAGAGGGAGTGTGGGTGGCTTGAGAGGCAAAGGTGTCTCAAGGAATCCACAAGTAGCATAACATTATGCAAGGGAGAATTTGTTTAAGAGTGACCCCCCACCCTCCTATTATAGCTTTTTCAAGGGGTTTTAGGGTTTTAAGCCCTTGGTCAGGGCTTTAGCCCCTTCTGCCCTAACTTTAGCTCCTTTTAGGGTTTTAGCTCCTAGGAGACTATTTTGGGCTCCTTTTTGGGGTTTTTAAGCCCTTTTTTTCATCCTTTAGCTATTTTGAGGGTGTGGGGGTCTAATGGAGTGATATGAGGGTCATGAGATGGTGTCCTTGGGTGGTGTAGGCCATTGAGAGCTTAGTGGGGGATTTTTGGGTTAACAATATTGTTGAGTATATTTGGTGCCCAATCTATGAAATATGATGTATGCCTCTATAATCTCATGTCTATATTCTCTCTAAGTCGAAATATCAGAAATACATGTATGAAAGGCTTGCATTCCCATGCTCTTGAATGACTAGTTTTCACGTATTTGGTTTCCATTTTGAAATAAGTTTCATAAGATATTTGTATGATCACATTTCTATGACTTTGATAATGATGGGGAAGAAATATATGATTCAAGGATCTATACTCTTATTTCCATATGCTCTGCAAGTCAAAATATCAAAAATCCATGTGTGAAAAGCTTGCATTGCCATGAGTTCGAATGACTAGTTTTCATGTATTTGGCTTCCGTTTCGAAGGAGTTATGTTTGGCCTAGGGAAAGATAGGCAAAATTCAGCTAGAATTCTGCCCAAGTATGGAAAGAGTCAGGTTACAAGAAGGAAAAATGAGTTGCGGAAAAAGTAGAGAAGGAAGAATAGAAGAAGTAGAGAAGGAAAAGAAGTTGCAACAAAAGAAACCACGGAAGGAAGTAAGACAAGGTAGAAGAAGTAGTAAGGAAGGAATATCTGACCGAAGAGGAACAGAAGTAGTGGTAGAAGAGAAATAGTGATAGAAGGGAAGGATGCAACAAGGAGGGATGTAACGAAGTTAACCATGTCAGAAGGCGTGCAGTAGCTCAATGGCTAGAAAGTGACAGTCGAAAATATTGTGGGTACGAGAAGGACTATAGTCAGTGGAAGCCGCACGTATGAAAGCATCTTTGTAAATTGGTTCATTAGTGCCTACTGACATGTGTTGATAGAATAGAAAAGACATCTTGTTGGCTAACTGTATGAAGTCAGCTGAGAGCAACATGTAAGTGTCTATAAAGGGAGGAACCCAAGTTGTATGCGGGTGAGACACTCTCTGATCGTATCTGATATTCTGGTCACTATGATTGTATTATTTGTGAGTCTGTTGAGTCGTAGAGAGGATTTGATGAACCTACAGCTGAGTGTGCAGGAGTGTAGGAGATATTAAGCTGATCTAGGCTGTGTGCGGATTGATATTAGAGTCATAGAAGAAATGGATTTCATTTAGGTTGTGTGCGGATCATTAGTAGAGTCAAGTAGATAAAGAGTATCAAATAGAAGGTTAGAGAGAATGAGAGGAGGAAGAATTATGTATAGATAAGAGAGAGAGATCTAGAGCAGAGTCTGCAGCTTAGGGCAAAGACCAAAGGTGCCATATATTTCTCATGTCAGATGAAGAGTGCCTTTGTGGCTTTTCCTAGATGGGTTTCCACATTAGATACTGTGTCAAATGTGTTAATGATGAATGTGCTTGAGTTGCATATATATGTTACTGTGAATATGTGTTTATGTATTTTCTTGTGAATGAGTTTATATGTATTTGTCGCACTATTATTGTTGAAAGTGCATATGCTACCTCGGTTTTGTTGTTAGAATACCTATCGATTGATGAGTAGTCTCACAACGTAACTGTGTAAAATAAGTATAAATATCCCACCCACCATCCTCTATCAAGCACCTTGGTAGAACGCCAAGGGACTGGAAATCCCTCACCCAACTACGAAAACATGGTTCTGGCAGTTACCCATTAGAAAGATATCTCAGCTGAGATTGTATCTGTGTCGTAGGTGTTGCTGATTGATCCTTTCTCTGTTAACCCGATATCTTGGACTTTGTTACATGCAAGGGGGGGACTGAAGTTGGGTCGAAGAGGTTGTGAATCCAACAAATGGTTTCATTGTGAGGACTGTGAATCATTTTGGTGGGGGATATCTTGTGCTATATGACGAAGGAAGAAATCCAAGACTGGGTGGATTTTAAAGGGTTAGAGTTTGCACAAGAAGAGAGTACAGGATATCGGTTAAATCAAAATAAGTGATTGGGTCGATATCTGTACATGGATATTCATGAGATTTTCTTTTCTGAATTTCGTATTTTGTTGCAAGACTGGTTGTTGAAGTTAGCAACCTCGCAAAGAAACTTTCAAGGAGGAGAACCGACGGATTAGAATCCTCAGTTGATTTAGCAACTGAAAAGTGTGAGCAATCCTGTGTCAATTTCTGTTGATTTTTGGGTGGATATCATTTTGCAAGGATATATTACTGAGTCTGTTGTTGACACAATAACCTCATATATTGAGGCGGAGAGAAATGTTTTTCAAGGACCTCGTGGAATATATTTATCATCCTTGAAAACTTGGATAAAGATGCTCATATGTGAAAAAGGAATCTTGTGAATGCGACAGTTGAGAAATGTGCACAGAAGGGTGGATATGTTGTAGTAGAATTGTGTGAAAAATGGTGCAAACTAATTTGAGATGTTCCCTAGAGATAGCGGAACTGAACTAGAGGCTGGTTATTTAAGAAGTGGAAGAATATTTAGGTCGGGAAAGAGAAGAAAGACTATCATAGGAAGAGGAAGTTGCGGTACCACTAGAGGAGAATATTACGATATTTCGTCACATGTGGACGAAGGCTCTTGATGTGAAGAAGAAGAGTAGAATCAACAAAAACTCCAAGACCACAGCACAAGTACGGTACACCTAAAACACTGCGCACATCGTCGAAGATAATATCTAGAAATAAGTCTCCAAGAAGAGTTGTCAATAGTAGTAATACTAACACTGTGAATAGTGGAAAAGGGAGTCTGACTACTCAAAAAAAATTCCCAATTGTATCAGGAGCCAACATAATGGCTAGAACAGACATTAAGTTGCAAATATTTAATGGAAATGTGTTGGAAGACCCATAGCAACACTGGTTTCTTTGTAAATCCATATGGATTTGGAAACAGGTCCAAGATGAAGACATAAAGAAAGCACACATGGTCATGACTCTATGAGGTCATGCGCTAGACTACTACATCAAGTTTTCTATAGTGTCAGTAGGAGTTGCACAGTAGTTGAAGAACCTACAGTTGAGTGCACAGGAGTGTAGAAGAAATTAAGTTGATCCAGGATGTGTGTGGATTAATAGTAGAGTCATAGAAGAGATTGAGTCAATCCAGGTTGTGTGTGGATCATTAGTAGAGTCAAGAATAGAAACAATAGTGAATAGAATATCAGAGAGCATGAGAGGAAGAAGAAATTTGTATAGATAAAAAAAGAGATCTATAACAGAGTCTGCAGCTTAGTGCGCAGACCAAAGGTGCCATATATTTCTCGTACCAAATGAAGAGTGCCTTTGTGGTTTTTCCCAGATGGGATTCAACACTATATATTGTGTCAAATGTGTGAATGATGAATGTGCTTGAGTTTCATATATATGTTACTGTTAATATGTGTTTATGTATTTGCTTATGAATGAGTTTATATTTCTTTATCGCACTGTTATTGTTGAATGTGCATATGTTGCATCGGGTTTGTTGTTATAAGACCTGTTGAAGGATGAGTAGACTCACAATGTAACTGTGTAAAACAAGTATAAATATCCCAACCACCAACCTCTGTCGAGCACCTTGGTAGAACACCAAGGGACTAGAAATCTCTCACCCAACTACGGAAACCTCGCTCTGGTAGTTACCCATTAGAAACATATCTTGGGTGAGTCTACATTTGTGTCATAGGTGATTTCACCTAAGCCTTACTCTGTCAGGCCAATATCTTAGGCTTTGTTGCACGCAACGGGGGGGACTGAACCTGGGTCGAAGAGGGAACGAATCCAACAAGTTATATAAATTATATGTATTAAGGAATTTCTCTTACCTTAAATGTTGTTGAGGAAGAAATTTATATGTTATATATGGGATCCATTCATCATGTCATGTTCTGAACTATTTCATGTACTTTTTATGAGTTAAAATGGAGCTAGCAATGTCATTTCCCCCTAACCAATTTTAATGAAAGTTCTCATACGAATGTTGTACTTTATAAATAATTTTAAGAACTAATACCCATGATTAATTATATCCCTGATCTCTAATATTCATCCCCATAATCTTTTCTCAAATTTTGGAGGTTCGTACTGCATTTAGAGAGACAAAATTGTCAACTACCCTTCGGGGTTTTAACTTCGGTTTCCTAGTGTTTTTGTCCTTCTTTTCCTATGTCCAAAATAAAGTTTCATAATAAATTGGAAAGTGTATTATCATTAATATTATGCATTAGTGTGTCCTAATACCCCTAAATCTCTTCCACACATAATTTGAAGTCATTTGGGTGCATTTGGATCAACTTGGGTTTCATTAGTCTAAAGCTAGAAATTGGCCAAAGTTGTGCAAACATGAGTAACATGTGAAAATGAATTTCTTATTCAACCATTGAGTGTTTGAGGTTTTTTAGTATGTTTTAAATCCCATAGTATCCCTCCATAATAATTTTGGAAACGTTTGGTGGTGTTTAGAACCAAACCAAGAAGGACTAGTCAACCACATTTTCCTAGTAAATTTGCATTGTTTCTCCCTAATCCCAACCAAGGTTGAAAAGGTATAAAGTCAGATAAAAAGCATCCATAAACTAAATTGGCATGTTTTAAGACTCACCATACCACTTCCTTTAAAATTTGGTACTGTTTGGTGAAATTTGGAACCCTTTAGAGTCATGACTAGTTAAGCTTCAATTTGCCCAATTTGTACTTTTCTCCAAAATCCCAAGTAGGGCCATTACAGTGGTATCGGAGCATGGTCCTTGCACCTATGCATTAAGATCATCCATTGAATAAAAATTTGTATACATGTCTTACTATTATGATGACTCATCTGAAGATTATTATGAGCAATATGAAGAAGAATGTGAATGGTATGAGGAAGAGTTGTCATATTGTAGCACTTCTTGCAATTTCAGAAGGGATGAGGGTTATTCTTATGACCTTGTGTATTATGAATATGTATGTGCCAAACCACCATGAGAGAATCCTATGGATGAATTATAAATATTGAGAGGAACATGTAAAACTTCCCAACAATATCAAGCATATCTTAATGTGATGGGAGAGGCATCTAAGATATACCCTTTTGAAGACTTTGTTGAGTGGGTGTTTGGATATAGGCCTAATAGTGCATATGTGGACTCATTAAAAGAGATTAGATACACCATTAAAGGAAGAGACATAGATTCATGAAGTGGAGCATCAATCACCTCTAGGTGATTTTAGAGAAGAACGTGAAGAGGAAGGTGAAGACAAGCACACAATCCTTATTGATGGGGGGTGTACAAATCAAAGAGAATCTACAGATGGATCATTGAACTATGAAGGAGTACCTACTGATGGGTTCACAAAAATATATGTTGGTGACATAGAGATAATATTTGAAAATGTTGTTTCAATACAAAGTTATCATAAGCATGAAGATGAGTACCTTATGACAGATAATGAATAACCAAGATCAACTTCCCCATCACCTCCTGAGATTCAAGAAGTTGATCAAATCAAGAAGAAAGAAGAAGTGGAGGTACACTCCCATGAACCATCCTTCATTTAAGGGTATTTGAAGATGAGTGAAGGGAATATCCATGAGTTCCTTAGCATACTCAATGACACTAAAGCATTGGTGTCAAAGTCTTGTTGTAAAGTTTCTTCATTAGAGGAGTCGTCCTTCTTTGAAGACATGGAGAACATTAAAAGAGCAATGTGTAACATCTAAGGTAATTTCATGTCTTTGATTTTTTATAGAAACAATTTGGTTGAGCTTAATGAATGGTTACATTAATCATACTTGAATAATAATGAGGATATTCATAAGCTCAAAATTCAAAATGAACAACTTCTTGAGAGGTTGCAAGATACTTGTTCTTCCTCCTATGTTTCAGATTGTCATATGGTAGATTGCTTGGTGAATTCTCATGACATGAGGGATCATGAGAAACATGGAAAATTCTAGGTTCTTTATGTGTTTGAATATGAGCTTGATGAAATCTAATCGCTTGTTGTGGTGGAAGAGGAACTTGACTTTCCTCTTGAAAATGGTTACACACTTTTTCAAGAAGTGCATGATTCCACTACCTTGGAACCAACATATGACGAAAGTGTCACACTTTTGAGGAAGACGTGTCTTCCTACCCCTATGGATCCTTCACATGATGAAAAAATTGCACTTTCTAATCATTTGGGTGAGTTGGTTCTTTCTCCTACATCCCACACTTCCATATTTTGCAACATTCATCCTAACGAAGTATGGGTGAAAGGTTTCTTTTTATGGTGCCACATGAGGAATATGGGATTCCTATCTCTCCTTTTGATGATGACATGACTAGAGTGTCATATTATTTAAATTTTCATAAGCATCCTTTGTTACATCATGATGACATACATATTCATGGGTTTATTGATGAGACTTCTTTGAGCCACTTGAAGTCCTCATGTTTTCTTTACTCCTTATTTGGTTCAAATTTTGGTGGAGGTTCTTCATTAACTTCTTGGATGAAAGAATACATGGTTGATTATTATTTTGATGCATCTTACGTTCTTTTGGAGCAGCATTATAAGACATGGGATCCTCACCTATGTCATTGGAGCAGATTTGCTATAATACTTAATGCTTGTGTGTATGGGCCACATGATGATCTACTTACTTGTATGTGCAAGCACTACCATGATCCTTTGATGAGGTTCCTTCATGATGTACAATTGTATGATGTATTTATGTACTTTAATTTTCTATCTTTTGTACTCGTGATGTTTGGAAGGGTGTAATACAAGCAATGGGATCCTAGTATTGCTTGGTTTCAATTTTTGGGAAACAAGCAATAGGGGATATTGAGTCAACACTTGAGAAGGTGATTGTAATCAGAGTAGAGTAGCAACAAGCATGGTGGTTCCTCTTTGAAACTTTCTTAGAATCTTGGAAATTCAAGTTTTGCAACTCAGTACCAAATTCAAAGAATTATATGGAAGCAAAAAGGGTTGAAAGTTCATAAAAGGTTTCCAAAAGATGGAGGTAATTTTGTTTTGATTTATTTTATTAATTATTTTGGTTCTAGTGGTGATGTCATAGGATATATCAATTTTCAAATATCCACGTATCTTTACTTTTGGAAACACACAAATGTAGTACATGAGTGCCACTACTCAAATTGAAGCTAAGGATTGAAGCAAAGTTTTGGAAGGAAAGAAGGTTATTAAAAATAAATGCTTTAAATTTCTTGAGGACAAGCAATCTTGAGTGGGGAGGATTTTCATGTCCCTAATTAAATAATTTTGAAGTAAGACTACTTGCAAATAATGTTCCACCAACCTACTAGTTCCCTAGCTTGAGATGGAGACATAATTTTTGTAATAAGGGGCTATGGGACCCAAAAGGAATTTAGTTTACCATATTCACATTTAAATGGGTCACATAAATGATAAATGCTAAGAAAATAAGGTGGCATGTGTTATCTTGTGAAATGGCACTTCTCCGTCTAAGTAGTGACATTCAATGTGTCGGTACATAAAAGGAGAAATTGATGCAAGTGGCCAAATCCCTATAGATGTGCATGTGCCTTTATATATCGCCACTTTGCCAACTTGACATATTTTTTATGGGATGATTAGGAATAATTCGCGACTATTTCTATTGCAACCCGTGAATCATTTGTGAGTGTTGGCATTGCAACCCACAAATATATGATAATACCTTGTACACGCGGGTTTCTCTTATGAAAGTCATGTATGACACGCAACTTGCTAGTATCAAGAGTTGTGAATTCCCTAATCCAAAAATAAATAAAAATCAAAGAATTTTAGTCAAGGAAAGTTGTGTCCCTAATCATAACTATCCCAACTTACTCAACCATATTAACCTTCATAACCTCTCTCTTTCCTCAAGTATAAATAGAGGGTAGGGGTTAAGGCTAAACATAATCAATTCTAGAGCAAAGTTATGTTGGTGAATTGCCTTTGGAGATCTTGGAGCAGCAGAACTCAGTTTCCTTAGCTAGCAGAGGAGCGCTTGTTTTAGATACTGGTTGTAATCTTCCATCACTTGTTTATCAATAAAGAGAGTATTTCTTTCAATTTGTGTCTTTTTAGTCTTATGTATTATGATTTGTGAATTGTCTTGCCATTTCATTGCAATCATATTGTTTCATTAATATTTTTTATAATATATAAGATATTGCAAGAAATTTTTGGCTCTTTGTAGGTGTTGAAGATTCCCTAGAAGTTTTTGGAGCAATTTGGACTGAAGAAGAAAGCTAGGATCAACCTACATAAGAAAAGTTCACCTAATTTCTTCCTTATTTCTCTGTCAAATTCTATAATGCATGAATGTCTACAAGTTTATTTAGTACGTTAGTAACCCCAGAAACCCTAGGTTATAAGGTTGTATTCTCCTGAACAACAGAACTGGCGACTTCGCTGGAGAGTCCAACCTGTTGTGGGTCATTTCTTTTGGCTTTCTTTCAGTTTTGCTCAGATTGATCCTGTTGGTGATTTTTTTATTATTTGCCTTTAATTTTCAGTGTTTCATGTTCAAATTCCTTAGGTCATTTATTTTTCTCTTTGAAAATTTTTAGCTACATTCGGGGGTTGCTTCAGTAACAGACGCGTATTGTTTGTTGTATTTGTGGGTTGCTTTGGTAACAGTCGTGAATGGTATGTGTCCTGCCTTGACGACAGTCGTTAATTTCCTGTAGGTTTCTGTTAGCATGTAAGGTTCTACTTGTCCTTGGTTTTTTGAACCCTCAGATTCCTAATAGGTTTCTTATTTAGCATGATACTGCAGCTTAAGGTGTATACATTTCATTGATTACTCGTTAAGTCAAGTTTGCTTGAGTAAGTTAGGGTTTGGTTCATTTTTGTGAATGTGTTAGGTTCTTTCTACTTGGATGATTTTTTGGAATGCTTGTGTGTTTTTGAGTCACTGGTGTCTATCAGTCCTCTTGGGACTCTGATGTACCTTGGATTCCTAATAGGGTTCTTATTTAGCATGATACTGTAGCTTAAGGTGTATACATTTCACTGCTTACTTGTTAAGTCAAGTTTGCTTGAGTAAGTTAGGGTTTGGTTCATTTTTATGAATGTGTTATGTTATTCCTACTTGGCTGATTGTTTGGAATGCTTGTGTCTTTTTGAGTCGCTGGTGTCTATCAGTCCTCTTGGGACTCTGATATACCTTGGATTTCTTTTCTGGTAGTCTAGGTGAGTCACTCTTTGTATCTTTTGGATCTATTTGTCCTTTGACTCAATAGTTCCACCCAAGTCTAGGGTTTGAGTCATATCTGCTCGTTTGGTTGAAGATTTTTTCTATAGGATTTGACTGCTATCATGTACATGCTTTATACGATCAGATTATTAACTTGCTTTAATTGCATTTAGTTTCATATGGTTTTTGAATTTTTTTCGGAAAAAGAAAAACAAAATGCATTTTGCATTTTGCATTAGGTTGCATTAGTTGTTTTTATTTCTATTTTTCAGGAAAAAAAGATCAAAACAAAATTAAGTCCTGTAGCTTCTCAAGTTGTTTCAAAAAAGAAAAAAAATCATTGGCTTTCATTTACAAAAAAGAAAGGGAAAAAATGCATTACTAGTTGCATTCATTTTGAAAAATTTATACATCATTTGATTTCATTATGTTGAGTCTATAACATCATTCAAACCCACTTCACTACCCTTGAGTAATACAACCATCAAAAAGAACGTTTAATTAAAATTTATTAGTAATTTTATTTTTATATGCTTGATCATCAACTAGCTTAGGCTAGGTTTTTGGACTAGGTGTTTTAAAACTGTCCAAAATCACTTCGATTTCAAACGTAGTGGCCTTTCTTTAGGTAAATCCAATTCTACAAGAGATAATCTGGAAATATCCTCTCACACATGAGTTAAGCACAAGGCCATGTGAGAGCTCAGTTTAGGATATAACCCTCCATTCCTTTGTTCTATCATTTACCAGGATTGTTGTGCGTTTGGGGGTCTTGTCAATACCACCTCTTGGACCCCATGTGGTGCCAGTAGTGATAGGATTTAGGGCTTAGACACCCTGCCCATGCATATCGATCAGGCATGTGACTATTCCACCGGACTCTCGGAGTAGATTTGGTAGCCTTAGTCTCCAGACACTAGGATCATACATAGGTGGTATTAGAAGGCTATTTCCAGTACACCTAGGAAGGACTTGGGAGGTAGCCTTGGTTGAAAATTTGGGAGGGTGGTTGGGTGATACCAGCGCCTGCACCCAGAAATATCTTCACGAGATTCCAAGTAACCATCTTTCGATCTTCACCGGCTGGACCTGGGCCCTAATCATCCCAGCATTTCCTTTGGAAGGTGTATATTTTATTTGTTGTGTATGTGTTACTTAGGATATTTTTGTTTGGTTTGCTCATGTTTAGTTGGCCTTTAGGTGTGTGAGTCAAATTCATAGTTGTGGAGGACCAACCTCTACCTCGGTCCAAAAGGTTGTAGAACCTTCCTCCATCTATTACAGTGGAGCCTCCACCGCCACCTCAAAGGCAGAGACTTGACACAGATAGTCCATTTGAATCGACAAGTGTTAGTGAAGTTCCAGGTGAACCGAAACTTAGGCTTAATCAAGAAGAAACATCAACAGTAGAGATAGAAGACTTGAAAGCTGATGAGTTTGCAAGAAGCTTTAATTCACCTCTGACTGATCTGAATGATAATGTGATAGTTCAGGTCCTCCCTTTTAGCTCACCTATTTCTAGTGTACCTTTGAGCTCAATTATGTCTATCTCAAGAGAGGGTATGTCTACCCCAACTTCAGCCATTTTGGCTGGTGGAGTCCCACCTCCTTCGATGAATACTCCAAGACCTAGTGCATATATTGCACCCCTTTCAGCAAGTGCTCTAGTGGTTCAACCCTCAGCACCCTCTAATGTAGTAGGGAAGTATAGTGGGGTTGTCACTAGGATTCCCAGTGCTCATTTTTCTTCTCCTTCATTTATGAAAAGCGCTCAAAGTGGTCCAAGTGGAACCACCTCGTTTGTCCATGGTTTCTCGTGGAATGGAGGAAATATTCCTCCATCCAGTCCTTATGTAGGCCCTTCACCTGCTTATGTGGGTATGTCATCTGGACACAAAAATGTCTTTACAGGCTACAATTTTCAAACACCTAGCTAGGTTTTGACCACTCCTTTCATGAGCTCTCCCTTTTAACTGTTTAGTGGAGGGATTCTTGCTCCTGTATTTCAAACTCCAGTTTTGGTTGGGGCAGGTCAAACCACATATCATGCACCACAAAATAGTAATTCACTGGCTTTTGGGTGGAATCCTTTTCAAAATGTTACTTCTACATAAAAATCGGCGGCTGGGGGAAACCTCACCTTTTCTTTTGGGATCCAAGGGGCGGGTCCTTCCACACCCCTAACTTCTCAATATCAAGCCTTCGTTAGGCCCAAACTTCCATTTATGGCAACTTTAAACTTGCTATATTTGTCAAAATTAATGAATGACCCCGTGCGACATAATGTGGCATGGCCACCTGTATCGATTAAATTTCCATCAAACATTCCTAAGTTTGAAGGCAAAGCTAGTGGAGATCCGGGTGCACACATTACCACTTTCCACCTTTGGTTCTCTTCGAACTCCTGAACGATGACTCCGTTTAGCAGAGGGATTTTTAGAGAATGTTGAATCATGTGGCAACAAAATGGTACATAGAACTTCCTTATGTTGCATATGATATCTTTATGGATTTAGCAACTGTGTTCCTTAACCAATTTCAACTTCCTGTTCGGTATGATGTCGGTACAGACTTGTTTTCAACATTTCAAAAGAAAAAGGCCACGCATATTTTTTATCACATTCAGGAGTGGCGAAGACAGAAGAGGCTTATTAAAGCCACTATACCTCTCGAGGTTTTGTTGGAATGGTTCTTGAAATCTCTACTGCCTTACATTTCTAAGGACATATCCACTTCGGGGGTGACCATGGAAGAAGAGGCTATTCTTAGGGCTCAGTAATTAGACTTGATATATGCTCAGTCTAGGATCTTGTATGAGATTATCCATGAGGCCCTGAGGTCTACAAACGACGAAGAGAAACCCAAGCCTGGACCCCATGTTGATGTCGTGGTTGGTTCAGTTAGTTCTCCCACTGTAGAATCACTGGCCAAGCAACTCCATGAGTTTCCAGTGAAGAAATATGTAGCAAAGGCAGCTAAGGATGCCCACCCCTCACCACAAAATGCAAATTTTTTTGCACAGTCTTCTCAGAAGGGTAACCAACATCCCGGTGGGAAAAAGAAGAAAGGGAATAAGGGTGAGGGTAACGAAAACAGGCAGAAACCCACAAACAATGCTGATGGGGGGGGGGGGAAGACAAGAAAAAGGTAAAGTTTCCTTGTAAGTTGTTCTAGGGAGACCACCTTACTTATCAATGTCCTCTCATAGAACAATCACAGAATCTGCTTAAGAATCAACAACTGGTTGTCCTGAAGGATCCCTTTCCCCAAGGGAAGAATGCAATTTCAGCTTTGAATGTAGTCGGGGACACTTCTGGTGCTCCTCCTGATCAAAACTATATCAATATGGTACAATCCATCACTTTCCTCCAAAATAGAAATGAGAATTACAAATTGGAGGCTCAAGAGAAGGGTAAGTCTACTGCTGAAACTTCAACCCCTCTCACTATTGAAAAAACTGTTGAACCAATGTCGAAGATACCGAAAGGCGTCTTTAAGAAAAAAATCACAACCCTAATTCTAGGGATGCTTCCAATTATTATGTAGTTGAATACTTATCCCAGACTCCTTGTGCAATGTCAGCATTGGAGATGTTACAGAGTTGTCCTTCTCAGAGGGATGCACTCTTAGCAGCCATAGGAAACATGGATTCAACGAGCATGCACGTGAAATTTAATCTTTATGATGTTAAAATACGCCTGCCATACCATGTGGCTTTGTCAATTGATGTTGCCCATGGAGGTAAAACCATTGGAAAAATGGTAGTTGATGAAGACACTTCCACATGTGTGATGTCGATGTCTTGTTGGAAAGCCTTAGGATCCCAAAAGGTAGTTCCATCGAACACTCTACCTACTGCTTTCGACGGAAGGTCTTTTCGTTCACAAGGTATCCTACCAACATTCGAAATAAAGCTAGCAGGGAAAGCAATTTCTATTGTGGTAGAAATGATCGATGCTTCGTTGGATTATAACTTGTTGTTGGGAAGAAGTTGGAATTACACTATGTGTGTCATCCCTTCAGTCGTTTTTCAAGTTGTGGTGTTTCCCCATGAAGGGAAGTTGGTCACAGTTGACCAGCTTAGTTTCACACGAAAGGATCGTTTGGAAATTAATGATTCCATGGTACAGTTGATAGATCAGTCAAAACCGGATAATGAGACTTTGGGGATTGGAATGTATGCATATTTGATGGGCACATTTGATATCCCAAACCCTATTAACTATCTAGATTCTACGAGTGTAGGAAATTATATTGCGACGGTTGTTGATAGAACTGATCCTTAGGTCCTTCCTTCATGTCATGAACCCTAAGTTCCCTTATATATGATGGAAATAGCTTATAAAGTTATTTTTAATGCCACTGCCAATTCCATCGTGAATCCTTCTACAGTCTCTGAGGATTCTAATGAAGCTTATTTTCCTGCTTGGGCGGAGAATTCCACATATTCATATGACTGCTTGGATATGGTTTTGCCTTTGGACAAATCCATTCTGGAATCTATGATCAGACAAGATAAGATTTGTGAATGCCTTCACCATAAGTTCTTCTTTCTTCCAGTGTTGATAAAAAATGAGAATTAGGAGTTCCATGTGAGACTGGCAGAGAATGTTGATTTGTCGATTAATCATTTACCCAAGGAGGGAGTATTTGCTAAGGGGAATATGGAAAACATCTCTACTACTATTCCAATCAACATTTTGTGAACCCTAACGTCATCGAAAATGTGCATATCAGTGCAAACTGCTCTCATGAGGAGATTGCCATTTACACTTCCTTGTTTAAGGAATTTTGTGATGTCTTTGCCTAGTCATATGAGGAGATGCTATGCATTGATCCATATATTGTTGAACACGATATATGTGCTTACCCTGACACTAAGCATGTTTGACAAAAAATTAGACTAGTTAACCCGTGTAAAGCGGCAGTCGTTAAGGTTGAGGTGGAGCAATTGCTAAAAGCTGGGTTCGTTTACCCAATTGCTCTGACGGAATGGGTATCCAATCCTATTCCCATTGATTAAAAACAAGGGAGGATTCGTGTTTTCACTAACTTTCACAACTTAAACAAGGCATGTCCCAAGTATAACTACCCCACGCCTTTCATTGATCAGATTATCAATGCTTATGCGAGTTGTGAGGTTTCTTGTTTATGAATTGCTTTTCTGGGTATAACCAAATTCAAATTAAGTAGAAAGACCAAAATATAATGGCCTTCATCTATCCTTGGGGGACCTTCACTTATAATAAAATGTCCTTCGATTTGAAAAATGTCGGAGCTACTTTCCAGCGGGCAATGAACTTTTCCTTCTACGATATTAAGAGTATTGTCGAACCGTACTTAGATGATGTGCCTGCCCATTCCCATAAGAGGAAGGACCATTTAAATCATCTTCATATGATATTTGAAAGATGTAGGTATTATAAAATACACCTGAATCCCTACAAGTGTGTTTTCTGCATCGAGTCAGGAAGGTTATTAGGGTTCATAGTGTCAAACATAGCAATATAGGTGGATCCTTTGAAAGAGGAGGCTATTGTAAATTTTCCTCCTCCTGATTCCATCAACAAAATACAGAGTTTGCAGGGGAAATCTAATTTCCTTAGATGTTTCATAGTCAATTATGCCAAGATTACTAAGGGTTCCATGCACTTGTTAAATCAAGACACCCCATTTCTATGGGATGAAACCGCACAACTCGCTTTTGAGGCATTAAAGAAGGCTTTACTGTCGACTCCATTACTATGTCCACCAGATTACACCAAGGGTTTCATATTATGTATGGTTGCATCTGAGTCAACTATAGTTAGAGTTAGTTCTAGTTTAGGAGGAGGACAAGCTCCAAGGGCACATTGTCTATTACCTTAGTACTGCATTAGCTGGTCCTAAACTTAGGTACTCTCATGTCGAGAAGTTAGCATTGGAAGCAGTCTACGTTGTTCAAAGGCTATGCCATTACATCTTGCTAAGTACAACCATAGTGGCTGCATATGTAAACCCGTTCCAATATGTTTTATCTCGACGTATCATCGGGGAAAAATTAAACAAATGGATAGTCATTCTCCAAGTGTTTGACTTGGATTTTCAATCTGCTAAGTCCAAAAAATACTTAGTTTTCACATAATTGATCTCAGAGTTACCTACAGAAGAGACTGTAGTGGCAAAAGAAACTCATTCCCAGATGAGTATATCTTTCTGATTTCCACCTCTAATCCCTGGTATGGAGATATTTTAGTATATCTCTAGACTCTCAATTGTCTTGCATCCTTCTCGCAGTAAAATCGATGTATGTTGCATGTTAATGCAAAAAATTGCCGCATCATTGGCGATACCTTATATCAACAATGGGTAGATTCGATCTTGTGTCGATGCCTCACCCACGAGGAGGCAGAGCTTGTCCTAAATGATTCCCATAGCAGAACATGTGGGGGTCATTTATCTGGGTTAGCAACGGCCCAGAATATTTTATGAGCCGATTATTTTTATCCCACGATCTTTAAAGATTGCTTGGAAGCTGTAAAGAATTTTCATCCTTATCAGCTTTATACCAGGAAAATGTGGTTGCATCTCGCTCCTTTGTTCCCCGTCATCACAGTAGGGCCCTTCACCAAGTGGGAGGTAGATTACATGACCTGCAATCTAGTTTCTATTGGGGGCACAAATATATCATTGTCATTGTAAACTACTTCACAATGTGGGTAGAGGAAATTCCTACCTTCAAATTCGATGGCAAAATGACAGCTTACTTTGTATTCAACCAAATCATTGCTTATTTTGGTATACCAAAGAAGATTGTCACTGACCATGGAATTCACTTTCAGAACAACATGATGACTGAGTTGACCACTATGCTAGGGTTTAGGAAAGATCATTCATCTTACTTTTACCCTCAGGCAAATGGGAAAGTAGAAGGGGTAAACAAAACCTTGAAAACCATTCTAAAGCACACTATCAACACGAGCAGGTAAAATTGGCACATCATGTTGTACCCTGTACTTTGGGCATATTGAACTAATGTTAATTTTGCTACTGGCTTCTCTTCGTTCCAACTCATTCACGGGATGGAGGCAGTCACACCAGTTGAGTGTGAGATTCTGTCCCTGAATATTGTTATTCATGTGCTTCCCGACACCACAGATCTAGAAGAAAGTTTGCTTCACCTAGAGAATCTTAATGAATAGGGCAGAGATGCGTTGACTACAAATGAGGCTCACAAGAATAGGGTCAAGAGCCAATACGACAAAGGTGTTAAACCAAGAATATTTTCCGACGGAGAACTTGTTTTGCTCTGGGATAAGACAAGGAACCCCTGGGGGCAGGAAAATTTAAGTCAATGTGGTTAGGTCCCTATGTTGTGTCAGAAGTTTTGAAAAGGGGAGCTTATGAATTAATATATTATGACATAAACAAGTTGTTGGATCCCAGGAATGGGCTCTACCTGAAGAAGTACTACACTTAGGGATGGTACTTGTTCTTGTATTATTATTATATGTATTTTTATGTATAATAGGTTTTTAGCTAGTTAGTGTTTATTATATAGTTTGTTGGTTGTTTTAGATGTCATCTGTGTTAGTTTTTCATCATTAAGCTAGCATTATGATCTTAGGATCTTTTCACTGAGAGAATAACAAGCATAGCAATAAAACATAAGCACATCACAAGAGACAAGAGACACAAAGAGTTTTCCTCTAGGAAACCATAAAGGAGAAAACACCGCAACTTCCTCAGAGATAGAATTAGCACCAAAACAGTAAAACCAGAAAACAGTAAGATGCACTTCCGACAGCAGTAGTCTTCTTCTTGTCTAGTCCCAGTGTATTTCCTTCCTCACTAATGCGCCACACTTGAGTGAGTGAGTGATGTGTTGCAAGTGATAAATAGAGAGGCTCTCACTCTCTATTTATATTCTTCCGTTCACTTGAAGTGCACTCCAACATGTCGGCCTCACTTAACAATTACTTACTAGAGCCGACATCTCTACGAGTGTCTAATAACCCTAGTGCCCCAACACTTGTGGGGACTTTGCCTCCTCCAACCAATAGGAGGGTAACACAATGGTGGGGAATATTGCCCCGACTTACAATGACTCACCTAGGGCCGACTTCACTAGGATAGTCTAATAACCCAAGGGCCCCACAACTGTGGGGACTTTAACCCTTGACCAATATGAGGGTTACCCACAATGACTTGACATGACTTTCTCATTATAGAAACTTCCCGATCGAAACATCGAGTTATGACATGACTCAAATACATTACAATACATCCCGAAATAAACATCGGGTTACAATAGATAAGAAATACAAGTGAATACATTCTGAAGTTACAATTACATCAACACTCCCTCTTAACTAGGAAGGTATTCTCTTGACACAATTTATCAGTACAATTCTTCTTCTATGTATCATCTAGGTCATCGTCAGGTCTTCACCATCTTCAAAGTCATATTCATATGTAATTCATCTTCATTTGGATCTGGATCATCACTTGATCTAGATCATCACTGATCATCGTCACTGGATCTGGATCATCACTAGACATCATCATCGGATCTAGATCATCACTCGATCTGGATCAACATCACTAGACTAGATCTGGATCATCACTCGATCTAGATCATCATGGAACATCATCACTGGATCTGGATCATCACTCGATCTGGATTATCACTGCTGGATCATCATCACTAGATCTCGATCATCACTCGATCCAGATCATCGCTGGCTATCATCACTAGATCTCGATCATCATTGGATCTGGATCATCCCTGGTGCTATCTCATGATTCTTCTCATTACAGGAAGTTCTACAGAGCCAGCCCTTTTTCATGCTGGTTGTAGGCCTAGCCTCCATGTAGGTCTTTCACCCAGCACTTAGATCTGACCTACTCGTCAGAAAGGCATGCCCAGCATTCACATCTGATCATGTAGGAACCAATCCTATAATCATATCAGAAAGGCCCAGCACTCACATTCACCAGCATGATAGGAACTCAAACTACTATCATCTGTGAAATGGCTCAGTACTTACAACCACCAGCATGATAGGAACTCAAACTACTATCATCTGTGGAAAGGCACAGCACTCACATCCACCAGCATGGTACGAACTCAAACTACTACCATCTGTGGAAAGGCTCAGCACTTACAATCACCAGCATGGTACAAACTCAAACTACTACCATCTGTGAAAAGGCACAGCACTTATAATCACCAGCATGGTACGAACTCAAACTACTACCATCTGTGAAAAGGCACAGCACTTATAATCACCAGCATGATACGAACTCAAACTACTATCATCTGTGAAATGGCCACTGCACTTACATCTGAGTACGTGGGAACACATCCCTCAGTCACATCAGAAAGGCTCTTAGTCCTAGACTGAGGATCCTTGGTACCTCACCAGGTAGCTCCTTTCAAAGAATGGCGGTAGCCCTTATATCTGACACTAAGTCAGAATGGCTTAGCACTCATATCTGACATGGGAGGAACCTAATCCTTTAGCCATGATAGAATGGCTTCAGCCCTTACATCTGATCAAGTGGGAACACATCCCTCTATCACATCAGAATGTCCATGAACTCATATCTGATCATGTGAGAACAAATCTCACGATCATATCAAAACAGCCCTCAGCCATAAACTGAGTTTTCCTGGTACCTCACCAGGCAGCTCCATTCCAAGAATGGTAATAGCCCTTATATCTGATCATGTAGGAACCAATCCTATATTCATATCAGAATGGCTTAGCACTCACATCTGTCATGGAAGGAACCAATCCTCTCACCATGACAGAATGGCTTAGCCCTTATATCTGACCTGCTCGTCAGAATGGCTATGGATCTCAGCACTCATATCAGTCATGGAAGGAACCAATCCTCTCACCATGACAGAATGGCCCAGCCCTTACATCTGACCATGGAAGGAACCAATCCTCTCACCATGTCAAAATGGCTATGGGACTCATCACTTTCCCTTGGAGGAAACCTCGATCTGGAGAACTCCAAGCTTCTCCCTAAAGTACTCGAACTTCACTCTAGCCAACGGCTTCATCAATGCATCAACTATCTGTTCCTCCATCACAACATATTGGAGCTTCACTGCTCCCCTCTGCACCATATCCCTGATATAGTGATACTTGATCTTGATATGCTTTGACTTGTCATGGAACACTGGATTCTCTGACAACTTTACGCAACTCTGGTTGTCACAATGTATACAAGTAGCATCCAACTGGAGATCAAATATATCAGACAGTAGCTTCTGCAGCCATACTGCCTCACAACTAGCTGAACAAGCTGCGACATACTCTGCTTCAGTTGTACTCAGTGCCACACAGGATTTCTTCTTGCTAAACCAAGAGATCACACCTAATCGCATACTGAAGCAACAACCTGAAGTACTCTTCCTGTCGATGGCACTACCTGCCCAATCTGAATCAACATAACCCTCTAGGTTAATCTTTTGATTCGCATCATACTTGATCCCATAATCAATTATACCCTTCAGGTACCTCAAAACATGCTTTGCAGCAATCAAGTGAACACTTCTCGGATCTGTCAAGTACTGGCTCAAGGTGTTCACAGCAAAGCAAATGTCTGGTCTCGTGTTTGTCAGGTATATCATCTGATGATACATCGTAGCATCAACCAACTCTGATGAGGCATCACTCAATAACTTCAAGTTTGATTCCATATGTGTGGCCGTAGCTTTGTAGTCCAGCATCCCAAACCTCTTCAGGATATCTACTGCATACTTCCCTTGTCCAAGGAAGATTCCATCTGTACTCTACCACACCTCCATACCTAGAAAGTAATGCATCATCCCCAAGTCCTTCATTTTGAACTCAGCAGCAAGCTTTCTTTTTGTATCAATAATCAACCCATCTGTACCTGTCACAAATAGATCATCTACATACAGTAGGAGCATCACTGGGTTGCCATCTTCAATCTTGTAGTAAAGGTTGGAGTCTGCTTTACTCTTGGTAAAGCCCAAACTGGATAGAAAGGTGTCAATTATGCCGTACCATGTCGAACCTCAGGGTCTTCTGCAGTCACTCCCTCTGAAGCGAAGCATCATACTCCCTCTGTCTTCTGTACTCTATGCCCTGAAACATTCTATATTGGAGTGACAAGTAGCTTCCTATGCTACTAGTATTCTATGTATCCATCTAGTGTGTAGAACTTCACCTTCAACCTTGTAGCAAAGGTTAAGATCTTCATCAATCTCATCATGTATGTGTTTCAATTCTTCCTAGCTGCAAATGTCTCTTCGTAGTCTATGCCTTTTTTTCTTGAGAAGCCTCGTGCTACGAATCTTGCTTTGTATCCCACAATGTTTCCATCTACTGCATGATGGAATTATGAACTTCTCTTCAGGTCTCAATACTGCATCCTAGACATCATTCTTCTTGAACCGGTCTTCTTGGTTACTTCTTCATAGTTGGAAGATTCTACATCAATGATGTCGTTGCATTCATCATATTATTCTTCATCTTGAACTGTCATCACTTGTTCTTCGAAACAAGTTTCATCCTTCTTTGCTTGCAGGAGATTATTTATACGATCTTTCCTACAAGTCAAATGCATTTGTATGGTTAGAACATTTCATAAGGAATATTTATATTGGCAAGTTCTTATGTATAAATATATGATCATGCAACTACTTTAGCCAATACAACATTCATCCATATCTCACTGAAACTTTCTAGATGCCTTCCATCTCTACCAAGACAATATTGAGATTGTGCACTAATCCAATATGTCAACAAAGAGGTTTCATTCTAGATAAGTAGCAATGGAGAGTTGTATAGCACCATGAGCTACTTACCCATCACATACATATTAGTAGTATACTATCGTTAATGCAAACATCCTATCATGCATAATACATCAACTGAATATAACAAATGCATAACAAAACAATATCATGAAATGACAATTGAATACTTATCTTTATTTGTTTCGTGGGTAGACTCCTTGAGCCTTCAACTTCATTGTCTTCTTCATACATGATAGCATCGTTTCTTATCCAAATAGTAAGGTGGATAATAAATTCTTCAAGAGTTGAGTTGTTCATATTCTCATCGATTGAGGGATCTTATTTGGATGGTGAGAGCTTGATCTTCAGTTTCTTCCATCTTCCCTTCTCTTCTTATGAATCGAGCTTCTTCTTCTTCTCGGAGTCTGCTGAAAGTAATCACCTCCTTCTGGCACACATTCCTCGCATTAATGAATCCCATGATCCTTGGAGGCCATACAAGGTGGCCATCACCACTTCCACATTCTTCACTTCTTCTTTCATCGCTTCAAGTTGTTCTTGATTTTAGAGACCCTTATGACTGCATGGTCTCTACATTCTGGATCTTCACTTCCTTCAACTGGTTTCTTAAGGTCATATTCTGATCTATGTTCTTTCCTTCAAATATCTTGGTCAAGGAATCAAACATCATCAGTGTCTTTATGGAAGACACTTGTAGTACAAGTTGATTCATGACTAAATCAGCAATGATCTTCTTGGCCTTGACCATGTTCTTCTTGTGTAAGGCTTCTAGCCTCATCTCCCTCTAGAACTGGAACCTCGATTTGAGGTGTCCATCTTGGCTCCGGAGCTGGCTGATCTAGGGTTTGTCACAGAAACCCTAATTTTAAAAACTTGGAATCTTTTAGATCTGATTGGATAGACATATATATCTCTTCAAATGGAGCTGTCCAATGTACTCCTTTTCTGAAAACAGTGGAGGGAAGCTCCCGGAACAGGAAGCCCTAGATTTCCAATTTCTTCTATACAAATGCCTGTTACTGTTTATGTGATATCTCCGAAATTACTGATCCTTTGTGTGTGAAATTTCTCACCAAGGTAACTGAACATGTCCCTGATCTAAAACCATATATTTAATCAGAATTGGTTTCACCATTTGGGATTTATGATCCTTTTCCCAAGGTGACCTGTTACAGGACTGTTCAGAACAGCGAAGTTGTACGGCATACCACGTGTCATTGGTTGATATTCTGAGTCTGATATTCTGATCACCGAAAGTAAAGTCCGTTCCCTTTCTAGAACATCTTTAGGAATTCCATTTGGACCTCTGTAGCCCAAGATATTGCAATTCTCCCCAGGTATCCTATTTAGGGATGAATTCTGGAAGAGGCTGGAACCCTAATTTGGAGGGATCATATCTCCCAGAATAAAGCGAATATGAGGCTGATGTTTGGAAAAAATGTTCATCAGGATTTTATATTTTTCCCCTGCAATTTTCAGCTTCTGAGACTTCACCAACCTCAAAATATAGCGATTGTACCAAAACTTATCAGTTTTAGTATTTAGGGTTTTTCCTAGCTCGGGGTCAAACTAGGGTTTGACTTTCCCAGAGTTTCACCCAACCAAATTTCTTGATCCAGGTCTCTAAAATTTGGTTTTGATGAGAAGAAAAATCCTATGCTGGTCTCATTCAAAAACTCCTCTTTTGTAGAAAGCCCTAATTTTCGCATCGAAAACTGAAAATGCTCATAATCGAATTTCGCTTCGACAGAAAGATGCACCCTTCAATGGAGAGTTAGCCTAACATACTTTTTCTGATAGATTGTGGAGAGAGAGCCAAAAATTAAGAAGCCATAGCTTATGTAGCTTCATAATGTCTTCTTCTCAGGTTAGCTCTGATACCATGTTAGTTTTTCATCATTAAGCTAGAATTATGATCTTAGGATCTTTTCACTGAGAGAATAACAAGCACAACAATAAAACATAAGCACATCACAAGAGACAAGAGACACAAAGAGTTTTCCTTGGGGAAACCATAAAGGATAAAACCCTGTAACTTCCTTAGAGATAGAATCAGCACCAAAACAGTAAAACCAGAAAACAGTAAGATGCACTTCCGACAGCAGTAGTCTTCTTCTTGTCTAGTCCCAATGTATTTCCTTCCTCATTAATGCACCACACTTGAGTGAGTGAGTGATGTGTTGCAAGTGATAAATAGAGAGGCTCTCACTCTCTATTTATATTCTTCTGTTCACTTGAAGTGCACTCCAACATGTTGGCCTCACTTAACAATTACTTACTAGAGCCGACATCTCTACGAGTGTCTAATAACCCTAGTGCCCCACCACTTGTGGGGACTTTGCCTCCTCCAACCAATAGGAGGGTAACACAATGGTGGGGACTATTGCCTCGACTTACAATGACTCACCTAGGGCTGACTTCACTAGTATAATCTAATAACCCAAGGGCCCCACAACTGCGGGGACTTTAACCCTTGACCAATAGGAGGGTTACCCACAATGACTTGACATGACTTTCTCATTATAGAAACTTCCCGATCGAAACATCGGGTTATGACATGACTCAAATACATTACAATACATCCCGGAATAAACATCGGGTTACAATAGATAAGAAATACAATTGAATACATTCCGAAGTTACAATTACATCAACAATCCGAGTGGTTCATAGGTTTTGTCGATGGCGCTAATCACCATACTTGTAATCTGGCTTCAGTCAACTAGGTTATCTATTCACCCACGTGGCAACTGGTTGCCTCTGGTGACGCATACTTAGGTCCTGCGACTAATAATGTGGCTGAACACAGTGCAATTATTGAGTTGTTATGGGATGCTACACTACATGGAATTACCCGTCTAGAGGTTAGACTTGACTCACAGCTCGTGGTTTCCCAACTCAATGCCGATTATCAAGTGTGAAACCCTAAATTAGTACGTCATTTTTTACTTGTTAGATTACTTGAAAGAAACTTTGGCTACATTTCATTCCTTCACATTTCAAGAAATGAAAACAGAATTACTAATGCATATGCGAATTACATATTGGAATAGCACTTAACACACGCATTGTAAAATAAATATAATAGACACATTTGAGACACATGTACATAATGATATATATGTATATGTGTGTGTGTGTGTGTGTGTGTGTGTAAAATATGTCCATAGATATAACGAGTTTTGATCCGAAGATCCCATCACAAGTGTATCAATATAAAAAAAATGGGCTCATAGTTTATATATGCCTAAGTATAGCCCTACTTCTCAACCTCCTTGGATGCAACCGCCTCTACAACCTCCTTGTAATGAAGTACGGCCCTAGCCACCCTTTTGAGAAGGCGTAGCGAGGTCGAAGGAACCCCAACAACATACTCCTACATGATTATTGGGATCTGATACATCCGTAGTGTAGGGGCATATTGGGAAAGCCTGGCCAACTTCCCCTCAATCACATGCAGTAAAATGTCATCTCCACCCTATACGAGCCGCAAGAATTCCCTGGGATGCCGATCGGGACGAACTGGTCCAACATATGCATATAACACTTAAGAAGGGTCAAACTCATATACATATGCAATGTGCATCTATAATTTTATGAACAAAAATCATAAAAATGAAATAACATAAAAAGATAAAAAGTCATACCTCTCTTTCCCCATGCCTCCCCTAGAGGGAGGATGAGTTAAAGGTCTCCTCGGATGTAATAACTCAAAAATTCATAAAATTTTAAATTTTTTCATGTGACATAAAATGTCAAGTGTCAATGCTAATGAACCATTAACTGTTAGTGGATATTTAAATAGTTCTGAAAGAAAAACGAAGATTACTTCTTTTATTTGGTTCTGTATAACTTAAAGGTTTATCTTAAATACTATGTTAGTACTGTTTTAACATAGCAGTTATAATTTTTTTTAGAAAGTAGAAAAGAAATCTGAAATTTAACTAATGCTAAGTGTGTTATTGTTTTCTTTTGTCAAGTAGGGAGCATTCTTAGGTTTGATTGGGGCTTACTTAGCTTACAGCTAACACAATGGAAATGATGGTTCTTTTACAGGTTCTAATAGGTAAGCGTTTTGTTCCAGTAAATATCCAAATCAAGAAAGATACTTCACTAGCATAAAATATAATACTAGTATTAAAAGAAGTTTATTTGCAACTTGTCTCTGTAAGAGGTAACTTTGACATTGTTAAAGACGTCAAACTACCTAATGATGGTAAAAAATAAACTGTGGAAGAATGGGTTAAATGCATAATCAGTTTACTACCAAATTGAACCAAATAATTCATCATGTAGTTTCAACTCATTGCTTAGATTTTTCAAACTGGATGATTAAGAACATTTCTGAAGAATACTCCTACTTCTGCTCATAAATATTTATGATCTAATATTTAATAAGGAAGAGATATGTTTCGCAAGCTTTATGCTTTAATTTAATATATGTCATAAAACATTTAGAGTTGGTTTTAAATCGTATTCATTTGAATTCTTTTCTAAACATTAATGAAATACTCTGAGTTGTTAAACTATTACTTAGTATTTATTGTTTATAGAGTTGTGTCTCCTAAGAGCTTCTCTTTTCAATAAAGTCATCATACTCATTAAAAGTATTACAAAATTTACCCTTATCCTAGGGTTTCTATAATTAGATATTTTCTTAATAGATAGAAAAACTACTTTGACTCTTAAACTGTTTTCTCAATAATTGGACATCAATTTACACTTGAGACTCGTGTATAGGAGTAGATAGGTTGCACCTACTTGTTTTCCCAACTACGCATTGTGTACAGAACTTGGTCCAAGTTTTCATTTATAATTGATTGAGTTCTTCTTCAAACTTTAAAACACTACTTTAGAAGTCTTATTATCTGTTTCTTTTACCTTGTTCCCTAGTGTAACCTCTAGCTATAATTTACACTTTAAATTACAGTTGTTTTAATTTGTAATTCCCTTGATTTATTGTTGCCATTTTATGTATTATAAAAGGTTTTATAATTGCTTGGGCCATAGTTAAACAATTACTCTCAAAACTCCAAGATTTACATGACTTACTTCAAGGGATGAGTTGATTACCCTTCTCAATAATGTTTACTACTAAAAGTCTGGTCATTTATTTATATTCTATAAACATAGTTAGAAAATAACTATCCTGACTTGTCTAATAAACAATAACCATTAAAAGAAAATACCATTTCTTATATCCTATGGTTTTAAAACTAAGTAACGACTTGACCAAGAACAATTGCATTATTGAAAATCTGAAAACATATGATGGATATGATTTTGACTCATTTTACAATGATTTAATTGCAGATTGGAAATAGTGTAAATGACTATGGTTTAAAAACCCACAGTTGCGATATCATTGAGGACACGTGGGAGGTGATTAAGTCACTAGGTTTTTTGTTGACTTTCATAAACAATGCCCAAACCCTGTTTTCACGTTGTAAGGGTTTTCTTTTGTTGTGGAGGGGCTGAACTGGGAGCTCGAGGCCGCCATGGTTCCTGGTGTTAACCTAGTAAGCATTTGACCTCCATACCTCTGCGAGCTTGTGTAGAGTGAAAATATACTATGGTTTAGGGGTTTGTTGATTGTTGAGGAGGCATTGGTGCGTTGAGGTTGGTTTCACCGCCATCTTAAGAAAATTATGACTATTTGTTCATGGAACACGGTGGATAGAAGCTTTTAAGAGAGGAGTTGCTTGTGCCTCTGGTTGGATTACTCCTTTTTGCGTGGTGTTCAATCCCTCCAATTTGTGGTTCAGGGTTTTGATGCAACTCTGTGCTTTCACAGCTCCTGGGCATTTTTCTCCGAGGTGCCATCGAGCTGGGCTCCAGTGGCTTCGCTTCCACGACTTCTTCAATACAAGTTTTTACCAGGTAACATCCTATAAATGTTTATAGTTTAATAATTACAGTAATTTTATTTCATTTTTAAGGAAAATACTAACATAGTTATGAAATCAAGTCTCTCTCCAGGCTTGAATTTGAAGCTAGATACTAAACTCTCCTCAATCCTCAGCAACGCATTTCCTAGTAAGCCTCGGTGACATCAGAGGGTTTTTCGTGCACATAAATTATGGTGGAAGGAATAGGAGCACCACCACAATGGTTGATGGCTTGACCATGGTTAAATGTTATGTTATTGCTCCTTGTTTTTATAATATTTTAAAGCCCTAGAGGCTGTTGTGTGGAAATGCTTAAGGCTGTTGCAGCAACGACTTTATGGTTTATTAAAGAACCTTCGCGACCTGAGAAGATGTAAAACATGTTTGATTTTCATACTCGGCTCCAAGCCGAAACTATACTGTCCAACCACTGGGTGGTTTCTTGAATATTTAAGTTGGCTTTTGCAGAAAAAAGAAATGACAGTACTTTTAGCATTTCTTTAAAAAGATGAAGGATTTTTACAACTGTAAAGTGTACTTGTAATAATTTGGTTTGTAACTTCTATTTAGACTTGAAGAAGTCATTTTGGTCAGGCTTAAAGCCTCGACGGTTATTATAAAAGGCCATAGGCCACTATACTTGTTAAATTTCATCTCAGTTTGGTTTTGTTTATAGCATTATTTTAATTTAGATTTACATTTAGGTGTAAATGGTTTATAGTAGTTTTATTATTTACTTTGCATAGTATTATTTGGTGAATAAAATATTTTGTTCTCTTTAAAGATTATTATTGAATAATCTAAAGGTTTGTAATTATTTGGTTTTCAGTATTAATTATTTACTGTTGTTATTAAATTTAGAAAAACTCTGTTAGGTTTTTGTATTATGAATTAAAATGTAATAATCTATTTCCTAGAGATAAATCCTATCTCTTGCAAACCCTAGATGGTTCTTTGAGGTTTGCAGTATTAATACCTGTGCTTACAGTAAACCTAGTTTAGTTGCAAGCTTGAATAAATAGTTAAAATGACCTATGAAATTAAGAACTAGGTTAAACCCTAACTATACCTTTTACTGTTCCTAGATTTATTTATTTAGAATTTATTTATTGTATTTATATTAAGTGTTAATACTAGAGTTAAATTTTATAAATATTATACTTACTGGTGTTTGTTATATAAATCTATTCTTTCCTGTAATTAGATTTTGTAGTGACAGTACAAGTACAACTATATTTCTATAAATATTTTACATAAAACTATAGAAGTAAATATTTACATTTTCATTCAGAGTTAATAAAAATCTACATATCTAAACTAAGCATACCTGTTGTACTAGAGTACTGCCTTATAAAAGGCATGGAAAAATACAATTTGGTAATTTTTCTATCTATCTTTTACCTAGCAAAATCTCTACTATTTAATCATAATCTGCGAATTACTAATTTTCTCAATAACAAATGCTCTTTCTTCTTCATTAACCCTAATAAAATAACAATATGCTAATCTTGATAAACTCTTAATACTATTTTGAAACAGTAGATAAAATAATAATTAAACCTAAACAAGTAGAACCTGTCAAATAGATAAGGTGACAACAGCTTAAGGAGGTTGTTCCTCCCAACCAACTCCTGGAGAAAAGCTTGGTATACAATTCCTCAGGACCCCCGAGCCTGTCTCCTGGTCCTCCTAGTAGAGTACTGGGTGAGAGATGTAGTCTTGAGATCCTATGCAACTCTATTGAATATTCAATAGTAACTCGGTCCTACTTATAGCAGTAAGAACTTCAGCTTAGAATAGCTGCACAAGTTCAATATTCAGCACTTATCCCCTCAAAATCACTTCAACTAATCCCCTCCATCGAATTTCTCATGTGCACTTCATTCACTCAGAATGATCATAATTCCAGAATGAGCATCCTCAGCTGTCTTCAATGGGAATTTTTATATCCATTCCTAGGTCTTCTGGGTCAGTTTTTACTTAATGAGCCACCTGCTCCTATTCCACTTTCTTGGGGAATCATGACCATAATTATAGGGAAGTTGCCACCTGCAATAGTTAGAAGTAGTTTGAGGATGCTGCCACTTGTCAATATACTCTCAACCCACTCTCCTCCACCAAGTGACCAATAAACACTCATTTAACAGCTTCCCTAAGCTGTTGTCTCATCATTTATTTATTAATAAAATATTCTGCAATACATTAAATTATCCTTGACCCCACTTGGTCATTAATTACAAACTTTATCATAAAATATAACATAATGTTCCTCAATAACATTAAATTGTTTTTGCAATTTGGGGCATGTGACATACACACCCCCTTAATTTATAACATCGTCCTCGATGTTATTTATTCCTCATCCTCAAAATTTCCCTGAAATAGAATTGGATATGCATTCCACATATGACTTTCCAATTCCCAGGTGGCTTCTTCTGGACTAAGGTGCTTCCATTGCACCTTCACCTGACCAATGGTGCGATTCTGAAGCGAAATCTCCCTCCTTTGGAGGATACAATCCAGTTCCACCAGAAAATCTCCTTCAAATTCCACCTGCACATCATTCCAGTTAATAACATGAGTAGCATCATGTACATATTTTTTTAATACAAAAATATGAAAAACATTGTGAACTCTTAAATTTGGTGGTAAAGCTAATTGATATGCTACCTGTCCTATCCTAGACAGTATTTCAAAAGGACCACAATATTGAGGTGCTAACTTAGCACAACTACCTAACCTCAGAGAACTCTTTTTAGGTCTCACCTTAATAAAAACATGTTCACCTACTTGGAACTCCTTTGGAGTTCGTTTAAGATCTGTCTGGCTTTTCTGTCAATCTTGCGCAACGTTCAAGTTACCTTGTACCTATTTTACAATTAACTCCATCTCCTTTAATAATTCGGGTCCTAATACTAGCCTGTCAACTGGATTACTCCAAGAGATGGGGGTATCGCATTTTCTTCCATTCAAAATTTCAAAAGGACTATATCTAGCTGAAGCTTAATAATGATTATTGTAAGCAAATTCTACCAAGTGTAAGTAATCTTCCCATTTACCTGGCTGCTCCTTTACATACATCCTGAGCAGATTCTCCAAAACCTGATTTACTCTTTCAGTCTGTCCATCTGTTTGAGCATGGAAAGAGGTACTGAAGTTTAATGTAGTATTTAATCCTTTAAATAAAGACTTCCAAAAGTTGCTTGTAAACTTAGGGTCTCTGTCTGAAATTATCACCTTCGGTATTCCATGTAACCGAAAAATTTGTTTTCAGAAAATATCCGCAATATTTGCAGCTTTATGAGTAGTTTTTATAGGTATAAAATGGGTTGCTTTACTCAATTTATCAACAACTAAACTTATTGAGTCATTTAAGTTTTGATTTCTAGGTACTCCTGTGATAAAATAAAGGCTAATTATCTCCCATTTCCAGCTAGGAATAGGCAATGGCTGAAGTAACCCATCTAGATACTGATGTTCAGTTTTTACTTGCTGACATTCGAAGCACTTAGCAATGTATTCTGCCAATTCATTTTTCATGTTTAGCCAGAAATAATCATTTCTTAGCATGGTTATAGTTTTCTGATAACCCAGATGCCCTGAATAAGGAATTTTATGAACTTCGTTTAAAATTAATATCTTAATATTAGGTACATTAGGTACGTATAGTCTATCTTTATACAATAATAATCCTTTTTCGTTCAAACTATACCCTGTACTTAGACTTTCTATTAAATTTTCTCTTACCTTTACTTGTAATTTCTGATAATTTTCGTCTTGTTCTATTCCATCTTCTAACTGTTCTTCCAAGTTTGTTTTATAAGTGTTGATTGCTGCTGTAAAATTTAGTTTTGCATTTCTGCTTAATGCATCAGCAACCTTATTCTCTTTTCCTTTAATATGCTGAATTTCAAAATCATATTCACTAAGAAAAGCTAGCCACCTAGATTGCCTAGCATTTAAGTTAAGTTGATCCAATAGATATTTCAATCCTTTATTATATGTCATTAATATAAACTTCCTTCCGATTAAATCATGACGCCACATTTTTAAGGCATGTATGACAGTAGCTAACTCTAAGTCATAGGTCGCATAATTTTTCTCATGAATCTTCAGCTTCCTAGACTTGTAAACAATGACATGTCCTTCTTGAGTTAAAACTCCACCTAAACCGTCATTGCATGCGTCAGTACATACTATAAAATATTTATTAGGGTCAGCAATTCTTAAAATTTGTGGCGTGGTTAATAACATTTTTAACTTTTTAAAACTATCTTCACACTTCTGACTCCACTCGAATTTATTATCTTCCTTCTATAAAGAGGTTATAAGATTTGCAATTCTTTAAAACCCTTCGATAAATCTTTGATAATAGCCAGTAATCCCCATGAATGATCGAATGTCAGTTATGTCTTTTGGGACTGGCCATTCCTCGATTGCCTTTATCTTTTCGGGGTCGACAAAAAATCCTTCTTTAGTCACCACATGACCCAAATACTGAATTTTTTCCTTAAAGAAGTCACATTTACTAAATTTTGCGTAGAGTTGATGTTCTCGTAATTCTTATAAGACAATTTTTAAGTGTTCTTTATGTTCCTCTTCAGACTTTGAGTAAATTAAGATGTCATCAATAAATACAACCACAAACTTATCCAGATATTTATGCATTACATTATTCATCAGACACATAAAAACAGTTGGGGAATTAGTAATCCCAAATGGAATAACGACAAACTCGTAAAGACCATACCAGGTCTTGAAAGTTGTTTTAAAAATGTCTTCATCTTTGATTTGGACCTGGTGGTAACCAGATTGTAAATCAATCTTTGAGAATATTGTTGCTCCATGTAGCTGATCAAACAGATCATCTATGCGGGGTAACAGATATATGTTCTTGATAGTCATTTTATTTAGTTGACGGCAATCTATACATAGTCGTAGAGTTCCATCCTTCTTATTAACAAAAATAACAAGTGCTCCCCAGGGAGACATACTAGGTCTAATGTAATTCTTATCACTGAGTTCTTTTAACTGTGACTTAAGTTCATTTAATTCCAATATATTCATCCAATAAGGGGCTTTTGAGCTGGGAACTACACCAGGTACCAGCTCAATAATAAAATCTAATTCTCGTTTCGGAGGCAGTCCCGGAATTTCTTCCGGAAATACATCTGAATATTCCCTTAAGATCGGAATATCTTCCAGTTTTAATTTATCTTTGTTATTAGTATTTTCTTCATTAATTACTATTACGACAAAAGCTTTACAGCCCTTCCAAACAGCTCTCCTAAGCTGCAATGCAGAAATCTTCTTTATGGTTTTTTTCCTAGGGATTCCTTTTACATTTATTGTTTCTCCATCGTTATTTACACAAGTAAATGTTTTATCAAAATAGTTCAGGACTACCCTCTGCCGTGCTAACCAATCCATACCAATTAACATATCATATGAACCTAAAGGTAACACATTAAGCTTAACAGAGGTTACAAATTGGTCCATAGTTACTATACAATTATTAACAAAGCTAATTACTTTTCTCCTTGCATCAGTAGCTAGCTGGACTAACCAAGACCTTGCAAACTTTTCAATTGATAGCTTACTCTTTTCTACTAAATTAGGAGAAATATAGCTTAAACTAGCTCCTGGATCGATTAGAATAGATATAGGTATTTGATTTAGCTTACCTTCCATTTCCACCATGGAATTTTGATAATCTACTTACATGTTCTCCAATGTTGCGTTGATCCTGGGCATTGTCCTCGCTAGATCACCAACAATCATCTCTTCCTATATTGTGTGTATGTTGGTAACAGTCTTCATCCGATTGGGGCAGACTGATGCATAATGCGGACCATTACATTCCCAGCATTTTATTGGTTCCTTTCGTTGAAAATTCTTGGTATAGTTACTATGGTTGTTAACAGATTCTTTATTTCTTTGATTATTTGGATTGGTCTGTGAATTACTTTTGTTCCCTTGGAAATTTTTACTAGGAAAATTTGTGGTGTTATTATTCTTAAAATTTCGGTTAGGTACAAAACCTTTCTTCTTCTGTTCAAAGTTATTATTTATTTTGGCCTTCGAGTTGGTCATACTTTCCTTTCTACGATTTTGTTCATAACAGAAATTTTCTTTTCTCATTACTTCTTCTAAAGTTTTTGGATTGTCATACTCAATTCTGTCTTTTATATTATGTCCATAATATACGGCACATACTAGAGCAAACATAGAAATTTACTATTTAGTTCTTTCATATTCATTGTTCCTAGTTTTAGTTCGTAAAATTCCTTAGCCCTCTCCTCATAGTACTATTCAAATAAAAATTTCTTCTTGAAATATTTCTTAAATGTACTCCAATTAATATTTTTCTCCCTAATACCTTTTACTCTTTTTAGGTCCTACCACCAAATATTTGCTTTCCCTGTAAGATTATAAATAGCCATCCTGGCTTTCAGTTGATTAGAGTAGTTATAAATTTGAAATTATTTCTTCATCCCGAACAGCCAGGATTCTGCCTCTTCTCCCTTCTCAATTTCACCATTAAAGGTTGGTGGCCTGATTTTCTTGAATTCTCTAGAGATTTCTTCGTAAGGTTTAAACTTTCTTTTTCTAGTATGATGATTATCTTTGCTACTATCACTAGTATATTGATAATTCTTTTTATATGAATTGCCATAGACCTCATAAGATGAGCTACTTTTGATTTTAAACTGTTTATTACTTTTATCTTTATGTTGGTAAGGCATATCTTCAAACTCTGTTCGTTTATTTTTTTCCTCATTCTGAAATTTTTCCAACAAAATTTGATTTAGCTCCTCCTGAGCTCTCAAAATCCTCTCATTTTCTTTTTCGACCGTTTCCATCTATGTTCTTAGTTCCTTAACTGTTTGTAGTAGTTTTGAAGAACTATTAGTTATTTCTTCTTGTATAGGTTCTTTTTGAAAATTATTTCGTTCAATGTAGGGAGACTCCTCCTCCGCATATTCCTCCAATCTTTCCATACCTGCAGTTAACTCGAAAAAAATTCTCTAGAAGTACCATTCAAAAGAAAGTAACATCAGTATACTTATTTAAATTTAATGTTCCATTTATGCAAGTTGAGCCACATTCAGGCCTAGTGTCTGAACCTTGTGCTCTGATACCACATGTAATAACTCAAAAATTCGTAAAATTTTAAAATTTTTCATGTGACATAAAATGTCAAGTGTCAATGCTAATGAACCATTAAATGTTAGTGGATATTTAAACAGTTTTGAAAGAAAAACGAAGATTACTTCTTTTTTTTGGTTCTGTATAACTTAAAGGTTTATCTTAAATACTATGTTAGTACTGTTTTAACATAGCAGTTATAATTTTTTTCAGAAAGTAGAAAAGAAATCTGAATCTTAACTAATGCTAAGTGTGTTATTGTTTTCTTTTGTCAAGTAGGGAGAATTCTTAGGTTTGATCCGGGCTTACTTAGCTTACATCTAACACAGTGGAAATGATGGTTCTTTTACAGGTTCTAGCATGTAAGCGTTTTGTTCCAGTAAATATCAAGATCAAGAAAGATACTTCACTAGCATAAAATATAATGCTAGTATTAAAAGATATTTATTTGCAGCTTGTCTCTATAAGAGGTAACTTTGACATTGTTAAAGACGTCAAACTGCCTAATGATAGTAAAAACAAAACTATGCAAGAATGGGTTAAATGCATAATCAGTTTACTACCAAAATGGAACCAAATAATTCATCATGCAGTTTCAACTCATTGCTTAGATTTTTCAAACTAGACGATTAAGAACATTTCTGAAGAATACTCTTACTTCTGCTCATAAGTATTTATGATCTAATGTTTAATAAGGAAGAGATATATTTCACAAGCTTTATGCTTTAATTTCATATCTGTCATAAAACATTTAGAGTTGGTTTTAAATCGTATTCATTTGAATTCTTTTGTAAACATAAATGAAATTCTCTGAGTTGTTAAACTATTACTTAGTCTTTCTTGTTTATAGAGTTTTGTTTCCTAAGATCTTCTCTTTTCAATAAAGTCATCATACTCATTAAAAGTATTACAAAATTTACCCTTACCCTAGGGTTTCTATAATTAGTTGTTTTCTTAAAAGATAGAAAAACTACTTTGACTCTTAAACTGTTTTCTCAATAATTAGACATCATTTTACACTTGAGACTCTTGTATAAGAGTAGATAGGTTACACCTACTTGTTCTCCCAACTACGCATTGTGTACAGAACATGGCCCAAGTTTTCATTTATAATTGATTGAGTTCTTCTTCAAACTTTAAAACTCTACTTTAGAAGTCTTATTATCTGTGTATTTTACCTCGTTCCCTAGTGTAACCTCTAGCTATAATTTACACTTTAAATTACAGTTGTTTTAATTTGTAATTCCCTTGAGTTATTGTTGCCATTTTATGTATTATAAAAGGTCTTATAATTGCTTGGGCCATAGTTAAACAATTACTCTCAAAACTCCAAGATTTACATGACTTATTTCAAGGGATGAGTAGATTACCCTTCTCAATAATGTTTACTACTAGAAGTATGGTCATTTATTTATATTCTATAAACATAGTTAGAAAATAACTATCCTAACTTGTCTAATAAACAATAACCATTAAAAGAAAATACCATTTCTTATATCCTATGGTTTTAAAACTAAGTAACGACTTGACCAAGAACAATGACATTATTGAAAATCGGAAAACATATAATGGATATGATTTTGACTCGTTTTACAATGATTTAATTGCATATTGGCAATAGTGTAAATGACTATGGTTTAAAAACCCACGGTTGTGATATCATTGAGGACATGTGGGAGGTGATTAAGTCACTAGGTTTTTTGTTGACTTTCATAAACAATGCCCAAACCCTATTTTCACGTTGTAAGGGTTTTCTTTTGTTGTGGAGCAGCCGAGCTAGGATCTCGTGGCCGCCATGGTTCCTGGTGTTAACCTACTAATAATTCCACCTCCATACCTCTACGAGCTTGTGTAGAGTGAAAATATACTATGGTTTAGGGATTTGTTGACTATTGAGGAGGCATTGGTGCATTGAGGTTGGTTTCGCCGCCATCTTAAGAAAACTGTGACTGTTTGTTCATGGAACATGGTGGATAGAAGTTTTTAAGAGAGGAGTTGTTTGTGCCTCTGGTTGGATTACTCTCTTTTGCATGGTGTTCAATCCCTTCAATTTGTGGTTCAGGGTTTCACTGCAACTCTGTGCATTCACAGCTCCTGAGCATTTTTCTCCGAGGTGCCATCGAGCTGGGCTCCAATGGCTTCGCTTCCATGACTTCTTCAATACAAGTTTTTACCAGGTAACGGCCTGTAAATGTTTATAGTTTAATAATTACAGTAATTTTATTTCTTTTTTAAGGAAAATACTAACATAGTTATGAAATGCAGTTCTCTCTCCAGGATTGAATTTGAAGTTGGATACTAAACTCTCCTCAATCCTCAGCAATGCATTTCCTGGTAAGCCTCGATGACATCTAAGGGTTTTCCTACACATAAATTATGGTGGAAGGAATAGGAGCACCACCGCGATGGTTGATGGCTCTACCATGGTTAAATGTTATGTTATTGATCCTTGTTTTTATAATATTTTAAAGCCCTAGAGGCTGTTGTGTGAAAATGTTTAATGCTGTTGCAGCCATGACTTTATGGTTTATTAAAGAGCCTTCGCAGCTTGAGAAGATGTAAAATATGTTTGATTTTCATACTCTGCTCCAAGCCGTAACTATACTATCCAACCACTGGGTGGTTTCTTGAATATTTAAGTTGGTTTTTGCAGAAAAAAGAAATGACAGTACTTTTAACATTTCTTTAAAAAGATGAAGGGTTTTTATTACTGTAAATTGTAGTTGTAATAAATTTGGTTTGTAACTTCTATTTAGACTTTAAGAAGTCGTTTTGGTCAGGCTTAAAGCCTCAACAGTTATTATAAAAGGCCACAATCCACTATACTTGTTAAATTTCATCTCAGTTTGGTTTTGTTTACAGCATTATTTTAATTTAGATTTACATTTAGGTGTAAATGGTTTATAGTAGTTTTATTATTTACTTTGCACAGTATTATTAGGTGAATAAAACATTATGTTTTCTCTTTAAAGATTATTATGAATAATCTAAAGCTCTGTAATTATTTGGTTTTCGGTATTAATTATTTACTAATGTTATTAAATTTAGAAAAACTTTGTTAGGTTTTTGTATTATGAATTAAAATGTAATAATCTATTTCCTAGAGATAAATCCTATCTCTTACAAACCCTAGATGTTTCTTTGAGGTTTGCAGTATTAATACCTGTGCTTACAGTAAACCTAGTTTAATTGCAAGCCTGAATAAATAGTTAAAATGACCTATGAAATTAAGAACTGGGTTAAACCCTAAGTAAACCTTTTACTATTCCTATATTTATTTTTTTAGAATTTATTTATTGTATTTATATTAAGTGTTAATACTAGAGTTAAATTTTATAAATTTTATACTTACTGGTGTTAGTTATATAAATCTATTCTTTCATGTAATTATATTTTGTAGTGACAGTACAGGTACAACTATATTTCTGTAAATATCTTACATAAAAATATAGAAGTAAATATTTACATTTGCATTAAGAGTTAATAAAAATCTACTTATCTAAACTAAGCATACCTGCTGTACTAGAGTACTACCTTATAAAAGGCATGGAAAAATACAGTTTGGTAATTTTTTTATCCATCTTTTACTTAGCAAAATCTCTACTATTTAATCATAATCTGCTAATTACTAATTTTCTCAATAACAAATGCTCTTTCTTCTTCATTAACCCTAATAAAATAACAATATGCTAATCTTGATAAACTCTTAATCCTATTCTAAAATAGTAGATAAAATAATAATTAAACCTAAACAAGTAGAACTTGTCAAATAGATGAGGTGACAACATCTTAATGAGGTTGTTCCTCCCGACCAACTCCTAGAAAAAATCTTGGTCTGCAATTCCTCAGGACCCCCAAGGCTGTCTCCTGGTCCTCCTGGTAGAGTACTGGGTGAGAGATGTAGTCTTGAGATCCTCTGCAAATCTATTGAATATTCAGCAGTAACTCAGTCCTGCTTACAGTAGTAAGAACTTCAGCTTAGAATAGTTGCACAAGTTCAATCTTCGGCACTTATCCCCTCAAACTCACTTCAACTAGTCCCCTCCATCGAATTTCTCATGTGCACTTCATTCACTCAGAATGATCACAATTCCAGAATGAGCAGCCTTAGTTGTATTCAATGGGAAGTTTTATATCCATGCCTAGGTCTTCTGGGTCAGTTTTTACTTAATGAGCCACATGGTCCTATTACACTTTCTTGGGGAATCATGACCACAAATATAGGGAAGCTGCCACCTGCAACAGTTAGAAGTAGTTTGAGGATGATGCCACTTGTCAATATACTCTCAACCCAGTCTCCTCCACCAAGTGACCAGTAAACACTCATTTAACAGCTTCCTGAAGCTGTTGCCTCATCATTTATTTATTTATTAATAAAATATTCTGCAATACATTAAATTATCCTTAACCCCACTTGGTCATTAATTACAAACTTTATCATAAAATATAACATAATGCTCCTCAATAACATTAAATTGTTTTTTCAATTCGGGGCATGTGACATCGAAAAACTATTCCGACATTTGGAAACTACTCGAGAGCAAGCACCTGTCTATACCACTAGGCATAGGACTCATCATCGTAACTACTCTGGATCCCGCCTCCACGTTGACGGAGAAATATGTCCCCCCAGCACGTGAGCCTAGGCTGACGAGGTGAGAGCAGTGGTAATGATACTGCGGGAGTGAGGGCAGTAACCCTCTCGAAGAAGAACACCACTAAGATACTAGTATAGCCAAAGTTATTTCTTCAAACCCTCTTGCAATGGGAAAGTTCTTTCTTCATTATTGGGATTAATCCCAAGCACCAATTAAACAACATACCCTACATACATTCCACTGAAACACGCATGTGGGTCTGAGTATCCAAATCTAAAGCAGATGAACTAGCAACCCTAGCCACTGTACTTACCATCACTTTTAATGGGAAGCTATTTATCTGTGATATTGGGACACATTTCCCCAATTTCTGTGATCTAGGTAGGCAATATGTATCAATATAATCTTGCACACTGAGAGGGTCACCACCCCCATCAATCCCCTCTAGGTTTACAGGTGTCCCCCTGCGATAAAGTCCTACAATAGAATAGATATCATATATTGTCAGCTCCAAGGGCTCTCCTTGGAGATCAAAAAGTCCAAGATCATGATCCCAGTAGCTCACTAGGGTCTCCAATAGATGAACTTGTGATCTCATATTAGACGTGCAATAGAACTTGAGCAAGCCACTTATTTGCAATGCTTATAGAGTAGGGGCATCTCAAATTACTTCTTGTTCCATGTCTTCATGTTCCATTTCTCTCCACTCTAAGACCATTTTTGCCTTCCCAATGCAAATATTAAATCATTAGAATTCATCAAATTCCTTTGCATTTGTGCATTTTTTTTAAATTAGAGGTCGCGGAGTATTCACAGCTGTGCTTTTAGCACAGCGTGAAGTATACATGGGTTGCAGTGCAGCAACCCACGAATAAAACTTGTATTCGCGACTGTGATGAAGCCTACCCATGAATACTCTGTGAGGTATTTAGGGCACGCATTAAAACAAAAAAATTTGCATTAAAAACAAAAATTGAATGGATAGAAAGGATGAGAAAGAAGAGATAGCTAACTTTCAACTTGCGGCATTGAAATTGACCCACCGGTTTGTCCAGTGCGATCAGCTAAAGTCTAATGGTAAAACTTGCCAAATATAGTAAATCTTCAAAATGGTATTTTTATTTTGGGTTTTGAACTATTTATAATAAAAATTTCAAATTTTTTCCCATAGTATAAAGTTTAAAATCAGTTTTTTTAATATATAAACTAACACCATGATCTTTTTGCTAGCTACAACAGGTCCTGGATCATTGAAAAGTTGTTTTTTGTCGCATATAGGGTAGGATTTGGTCCTCATTACAAAACTTTCACTTATACTTTATCCATCACTTAACCCTAGGATCACTTTTCGTTCATGGACTATGGTGTAAAACCACTTTTACCTTGTACACATCATTGCTCTTCCATGGATAGGTGCTCCTTCTCATGGGTACCCTAGTTTAGAACACTTAATTGTATTTCGGGTACCCATGTCGTAGTTGTTTTAGGTTTTTGAGAGCATTCTTAGTTTTTTTTTCATGACAAAATGAACCTCATTTTGCATGTTTTCATGAGCTATCCCCGATTATAAGGCTCCCCGCACTTATGGAGTCTTCTTTAGGCCCTAGTTTGACTCCTCAAAATAGACTAGACTGTTGAGTAAACTTGTTCGTTTAGACTCATTAAGAATAATTGAACGATCATCTACATTGGTGGTAAGTTATCTCTTTCTCGGACCATGTAGATTATTTACGCAAAAGGAATACTCTCTTTTCTATGGAATTGAGAAGAGTATCTTCAAGCGCATATTTATCTCTTTTCCGGACCTAAAGGACTAAATTTATAGAAAAGGAGCACCTGGTATGAGCTTAGTTTTCTCTTTTTCGTGCTCTGGACCTAAACATGAAAACGTTTATGAGCGTACTTTATGCCTTTTTCATGCTCGCAAAACCTAAAGAACAAAGCATCAAGTTTACTGTTGTAAGTTGCATTTCTCGTATCAAATGGATATTTCCAAGTGATCTTTCCTTCCTTCGCACTCATAAAACTCAGGCTATATGCTGCTTTTGAAGGAGCGTTGGGTAGGTGGTAATTTAAACTTTTTTGAACCTCCCCGACTAAGTACAAAAAAGGTGTGTCTTACTCCTTTGGGAGCTAAGAAAGTTCTTCTATGGATTTTTTTATACTTTTCTAGTATCAAGAGACTAAATTGGATGAAAAATAACCCCCCTAGAGTCTTCTTCGAAGTTTTTTAGACTCTTAAAATTTGAAAACACCAACAAGTATCTACTATTTCTGGCTCATAAAATCCACAAATCAGTGCATATCAAGCATTATTCTCTTTCCTCTTCAAGCTTGTCAAAAATGAAGAAAGACTCAAGTGGACTTTCTTGGACTTGTTAAATTAACAGGAAAGGTAAGGAAGAATTTCACTCCTTGTCTTATAAACAGTGGCAACATGTCATCCTTGAACAAATCACTCTCTGAATTTCCTGATACTCGTGTCTTAGTTATCACTTCCAGCTCAGCTGTTACTTCAAGTTTGTACTCCTCCACTTGTCTTTTATACATGGGGAATCTGATCATGTCTCCTACATGACAGATAAGTCTAGTTGTTCTATTTGAAAGTCTAAAGCTGCATTGGGTCATCTTTGTGTCGTTCTCACTGTTCAAAGATCTGTACCTCTATCTTATTATCCTGATTCCCATCATTATTATCTCCAAGTATCCCTTATGTCTACCTTCCCTCATTCAGTCTCCTAGCTACTCTTGTGACCTGTTAAAGGATCCATTGCCTTCCTTCTCACATCACAATTTCTCATCAGCAACTCCTAAAGACAAAGACCTAGATTTTTTAATATAGTACCTTAGGATTCCCTACTTATATTGGTGAATTCCTTTGCTTCAGTTGTCAGCGCTACTCATTCACTAACATTTTTTTGAGTTTCTTCCATGTTCAACTTCAGCTTCATCTATTCACATGGTAGGAATTGTACTGGTTACTATGGATTTGGACGAAGATTTTAGGTTAAGACCTCTATAACCTAAGTTGTGCAATATTGTGTTGTGTTCAACAACATTTCTTCCATATTTTGAAGACTCATCATTATATATTGTGGCTTTGTTCACCTTTGTAATATATGTGCCCTTGTTGCCCGTAATGATGTAATCAAATATTGTAAAGGAGATAGTGTTTCACGTTATTGAACATTGCATCCTCAAATATGGTTTTTTATATGACTTTGATATGTATGTTTCAGGTACCTCCCTACAGCCTTGGTAACTGATTTCTCCAAGAATAAAGTTTGTAATGTATTTTGGCCCTCGCTTCTCTCTGACCTCACACATTAGGGGGCATTTGTTATCCTGTGAAATGGAACTTCTCTGTCTAAGTACTAACACCCAATGTGTTGGTACACAAAAGGACAAATGGATGGAAGTGACCAAATCCCTATAGATGTGCATGCACCTTCATATATTTCCACCTTGCTAGCTTGACCTAGTTTTTATGGGATGATTAGGAAGAATTCGTGACTATTTTCATTGCAACCCATGAGTCATTCATGAGTGTTCACATTGTAACCCGTGAATAGATGATCATGCCTTGTACACGCGGGTTTCTCTTATGAAAGTCGCGTATGACACGAGACTTGCTAGTATCAACAGTCATGAATTCCCTAATTCAAAAATTAAAAAAATAAAGCTAGTTTAGTCGAGGATAGTTGGGTCCCTAATCATAACTATCCCAACTTCCTCAACCATATTAACCTATGTAACCTCTCTCTTTACTCAAGTATAAATAGAGGGTAGGGGCTAAGGGTAAACATAATCAATTCTAGAGAAAATTTATGCTGGTGGATTTCCCTTTGAGATCTTGGAGCAGCAGAAATCAGTTTCCTTGGCTAGAAGAGGAGCACTTGTTTCAGATACTAGTTGTAATCTTCCATCCCTTATCTATCAATAAAGAGAGTCTTTCTTCCAATTTGTGTCTTTGTAGTCTTATGTATTATGGTTTCTGAATTGTCTTGACATTTCATTGCAAGCATATTGTTTCACTAATATTTTATATAATATATAAGATATTGCAAGAAAGGTTTGGCTCTTTGTAGGTGTTTAATGTTCCCTAGAAGTTGTTGGAGCAATTTGGATTGAAGAAGAAAGCTAGCATCAACCTACATTACAAGGTACACCTAATTTCTTCCTTATTTCTCTGTCAAATTCTATAATGGCTGAATGTATGAAAGTTTATTTTGTACATTGGTAACCCCAGAGACCCTATTTTATAAGGTTGTATTCTCCTGAACAACAACATGGGTTCATGAAGACACTTGGAAGCTTGTGGAGCCTTTGGATGACAAGATTCCCCACACACTTGGCATGATCTTCATCCAAATTCGAACACATGGGTAATTTAATGTTATTGGAGGGTGATGTGGTCTCAAATATCATATAATAATCCAAGGGATTCAAATATGTAAAGGAGAGTAACTCTCATAGAAGGGGAAGAGACTAGAAGACAAGGTGTGTTGCTTAGAGGGAGATTCAATGCACTCAATGACAACAAATGATGAAAGATTCTATGGAAAGTATAACAAATTCAGACCTGATTGCATACATATGACAAATATAACATGGCATGACTAAAAATATCCACCAAGAGGTCAAATTTGGGAGTTAGAGGCAACCATTCGAATTGGGGAAAGAATTGGAGCATGAAGAAGAAGACAAGTGTCATGAGAGTTACTAAACCACTAAGATGAGTTGGATGACTCCCATAGAGGGAAATTCGACCTTAGGAGGCCTCATGAAGTTAATAAAAGGATTTCATGTGGAATGATAATGGATTTTGATCATTTTTTAATTGTCCTTTGGCATTTTGGGAGATTTTGCTTGTCCAGTGCACGGTGAGTGTTCACTCTCCCTTCTTGTGAACCAATTTCGGGGGAGTTGGATTCCTTTCCCAGATGGTTGAAGAAAATTCCATTCATACCTCTCATTGGAACTTAATGAAGAATTTTTAGTTTCATTTTAAAGGACCATACAGTTGAATTCTCATCTATTCCCCTATTCTCTCATTCCTTCTTCACCATTCTCCCACACTCTCATGTTAAGGCTGAACTTGTTGGAGTGGTGCTTGCGCTTTGTTGAGTATATTTGGTGCCAAAGCTATGAAATATTATGTATGCATATTTAATATCATGTCCATATACTCTGTAAGTCAAAATATCAGAAATACATGTATGAAAGGCTTGCATTCCCATGCTCTTGAATGACTAGTTTTCATGTATTTGACTTCCATTTTGGAAATAGTTGCATAACATATTTGTATGAGGAAATTTCTATGATTCTGATGATTATGTGGAAGCACTATATGATGCATGGATATTCACTCTTATTTCCATATGCTCTGTAAGTTGAAATATCACAAATCCATGTGTGAAAGGCTTGCATTCCCATTAGTTCGAATGACTAGTTTTCATGTGTTTGCCTTCCATTTCGAAGGAGTTATATATATGATATGTATTAAGGAATATCTATGGTTTTAAATTTTTTTGAGGAATAAATTTATATATTGTATATGTTCTCCATTCATCATGTCATGTTCTGAATTATTTCATGTACATTGTATGAGTTAAAATGGAGCTAGCAATGTCATTTCCCTCTGAGCAATTTTGCTGAAAGTTATCATACAAATGTTGTACTTTATAACCAGTTTGAATAACTAATACCCATGATTAATTACACCCCTTATCTCTGATATTCATCTCCATACTCTGTTCTCAAAATTGGGAGGGTCTTACTGCATTTAGAGAGCCAAAAGTGGCATCTACCCTTGGGGGTTTTAACATCAGTTTCCTAGTGTTTTTGTCCTTCTTTCCCTATGGCCAAAAGAAGGTTACAGAATCAATTGGAAAGTGTATGATAATTAATATTATGCATTATGATGTCCCAATACCCCTCAATATATTCCATACATAATTTCAAGTCATTTGGGTGCATTTGGGTCAACTTGGGTTTCAATAGTATAAAGCTAGAAATTGGCAAAACTTGTGCAAACTTCAGTAACATGTAAAAATGAATTTATGATACAAAAATTGAGTGTCTAAGGTCTTTTATTATGTTTTAAATCCCATATTATCCCTCCATAATAATTTTGGAAATGTTTGGTGGTGTTTGGAACCAAACCAAGAAGGACTAGTCGACCATATTTTCCTAGTAAATTTGTATTGTTTCTCCTTAATCCCAAACAAGGTTGCAAAGGTATAAAGTCAGATACAGTGTCCATAAACCACCTTGGTATGTTTGAATACTTTTCTCCAAAATCCCAATTAGGGACATTACATAATGGTCGATAGTGACCGAAGTTTGTGCAGAGAACAAGGTGAAATTTGTGAAATTCATAAGACCTATAACCATATTCATTCCACTCCTGCAACTATAAAAGAGGAGCGCAAGTCGAAGAGAAGGCATCATGGCATCGAAGAGTCTTGTCATCAAGCGACAGATCCCTAGTATGCAAACAACGAGTCAAAGTCAGTGCAAAAGCAAACATATTGTAGGTTTTGGGATCTGTATTTAGGTTAATGGATTGTGGGTTTTTATGACGTATTCATTCTATGATAGACCATCTTATAGGCTAAAAGATGATGGTTGTAGAGCCAATTGTATAAGATAGAATGAAGATTACTGAATCAATAAAGATGAAGATTTATTGGGCCCCTGAATTTTATGAGTATATATCATAACATTATGAATGTTATCTAATGATTATTCCTTTTTATTTATAAAGTTTGCACAACTTTGTTTCAGTTTCTAAATGGATATCTATGGAATGCATGTCGTATAATAGTGTTATGCATAAGTTCTCTTTCAATTTATCCTTGTAGTTAACCCTCCTCTTTGTTAATAGGCCAGGGCATTGCTTTGGGCTAGACCTTCTCCTTAATGGGATTGAATATGGCAACAATATAGACTACAATGAGCCTCTTTGGTGGAACATGTGCAAGAACCCTGGTCTTATTATTTTTTGCGCCAACATACCTGCTCATAATAAAAATGCTTCATTCTCTGCTAATCAACAAAATCTCATCCCTTGGAGCAAGGATAATTGTAATATACAACCCTTGAGCATTTTTAAACATGACTAAATGATTGGGTCACTTGCTTTGAGATGGTACCACAAAGGTGTCCCTATTGGCCTCTACTAGTACACATCTCTAACTTCTACAATAGTAAAATAATCATCTTTAGTAGTGTACTCCAATGATTTATATTGCTACTTTGCATCAACTTGCACCATCTGGACAAGTTCCTCAAGTATGTCACATCCAATAGGAACCCAATAAAAAAAAATTGACTTTATCCTCACCTTCATATTTTCTTGCAATTAGGCTTTCCCTAGTGTTTTTTTTGCCCTCTCAAAGGTTTGGTTCCTCAACATGTAATAAATCTAGAAGTTGATCACATTTATTTTTTGAAACAACAACAACCTTCTTGTATTATGAGTAACCTTTACATGCATTGACTTCAAGTAAATTATTGAGTAATTTGTTCAAACTTGGTTATATCTTGACCATGTTTTACCAGTGTTAATGGATGTCTATAGCTAGATCTAATCCAATATTTCCTCCTATATCCAAAAACAAACTCAAATTCGCATATAAGCCCATATATCCAAAGATCAATGCATGTTACCACATTCTCACTAAAAGTATCTTTCCCACTATTTGTAGATGATCTTGTAGAGCTCAAAGAATACTACCTATTCCTTATATTATTCACCCATTCAAAGAATAAATGAAAATAATCATAAGTTATTCCACTTGGTTTTGTTAGGGTACCTTTCCTTATGAATGCCAAAACATCTTTGTTGTTAGTTCTAACTTATCTTCATAAACACCCTCCATCGACTCTCTATTCAATAGTTAATATACATATATTGCATTAGAGTTTAATGGGGGTCCATTTTGGGTGGTGCTTCACCGTATTTAAGGGAAATTTGATTTGGATTGATTATTTAGGAATGCAAGTCTCCTTTCCTTCAATTAGAGGTAGCTTTGAGCTAGACATTATTCAAAATCTAATTTAAACCATGATGATGTGTTTTCCATGTCTATCTACATTAGGGTTGTCTACTACACTTGCCTTTTCATTAACAAAGAATATGCATGATCATCATTATTATAAATTGTCTTGTTGTATTTTGGGAAATGATTCAACTAGGACTCTCATGTTACAACCACAAATTCACTCTAAATATGGCCATGGCAACTTTTCATAAAACAACGAAAAAAATGGATAAGGTTTCTTTGATAAAGAGTAATAATATGGCATCTTCTAGGCAGAGGAAAATTGTCATGCTTATAAGTATTGATGTGGACTCTTTCTCCAAATCTTTTGCTAATAGAATATATTATATTACATGCACCCTTCTTTATGAGTTCTTCATCTCTAGGATGTATAGGCAACAAATTCTTTACCAAAATTCAAGTGCGTCAATATATTTGAAATATTCCTCTATTAAAATCTCATTTATGGCACACAAGTAGAACAACGTTTGAGAATATTATGAGCTTTAGGAATTTATCAATTGAGTTGGGGATCCCTTTCTCTTAAGGTCTTTGTAATATTTGGCATACATCATTCATCTCTACAAATAGTTTGTAGACAAAGTAATTTTAGATGGACAATTTGTTCATTAACTGCTATGGGAATGTCAACAAATTTATTCATGAGTAGCATAGTATTATACTCATAACATGATGGAAATTTCACAACGACGAAGAGGTACTTATATTTTCCATTAGATGAATACTAAGAAACTGATTGAGACAAAGCAATTTTCCACTCAATTGTAGGCAGTTCATTGTAGATGCTACCCACTAGCCATGTTATGCAACCATTGAGGAAAAGAAGAAAATTCAAAATTCTAAGGCTAATCTCTCCATCTCAAAAGAAAAGAAAAAACATCAATCAGGTAACCCGTTGTTGAGTTATTTAACCATACAAGCCTTTGGCACCCATAATACCTACCCCACACAACACAAGGAAGACACTTCCTTCTCAACTCAACAATTCCTCGTAAGTCCTTCCCTCCAGTTCTCTTAAGTGTGGGCATAGAAAGTCCAAGCTACTGTTTATTTCAAATTAAACTTTAATAGGGCTTGGTATTTTAAACACATAATGTACAAAATATTCTATCAGGTTATGGATGATGAATATCTACTAATTAACCTAGTCTCCCATTACACTCAATTCTCCTCTTCAATATCTCAAATTTATCCATTTCCATTATATTATTATTCACAAGGTTCTACTTAAAAATCTTAAAACATATTTATGCGATGTCTTTTCCTCTTGTTCCATTGATATTCCTCTCCTCCTGAAGATGGACTCAGCTCTACAATCTGAAATGTACATAGAGTACACAAATCTCACACAAGTTTCTCCATATGAATCTCCGTTAAGGTTATACTTGTTATTTTTCATGGCAAAACAATCATTTAGCATAGCAATGCATTCCAAGAAGATCCTTTCTCCTTGTCTATTCAAATGCCTCCAAGAAGATCCTCCTCCTTCCTTCCCATTCTCCAAGAAGATCATCTTTCTACATTGGTGCACTCCTCCCATAGCCTTCTCCAATTTTAATTGTCTTCCTTTTATCAATATGCCCCACCTTTCTAATTCAAAATACTCTCCTTGCATGTGGGTAGATGGAATGAGAGAGCCCTAATCCAACTTTTCTTATCTTCTAGAATGCAAGGAATAAGTTAATAGGATGGGAGATGTGGTTACTTAAATCTAAGAGGTGTTTAGCTCTCCAAAAAGGATGGACGATTGCCACTCCTCCAATTTTCATATCTCTAACTAACTGAAGGTTGGGCTCAACATCAATATTATAAAAGGGTGAACGGTTGGAAGAATGGTATGGTAGATAGAAAATGTAGGCACTAGAGACATATGCATTTAATATTATAAACATCCCTTCATAGACCCTTACATTTCCCCTCTATTGGTATCATAACTCCTTTAATTTCCCGTTCTCAATTAACTTGCCTCATAGCATTATTATTATTATTATTAGTTATTGAAAATATAATTATCAAAAATATATATGTCTTGACATTCATTAGTCAATCCTTGGCCTTGAGCTCCAAACTAGGAATTTTTATAAGACATTTACATAATTTTGAAACATATACTTAATTATGTCCAAACATTCAAAGGATCAAAATTGAGACGTTACAACCCCCCCTCCCCACCCCCTTGGATAACACCATCGTCAACGTTGTCTTATTTTTAATAATACTTTGTGTCTTTATTCTTCAACTGTACTTGCAATGTTATCTTCTTCATTGTGTTATTATGCCTCCAAGTTTCCAACATACCAACATATGCCTACAACAATTTTCTTTTAACGAAAAGTGCCACCCTAATATCCTATCCCCGTGAAATCAAGGGTAGAGTCATATTCCTGCTTGAGAATGGATATTGGTTCTCTAGGGCCCCAGCCACTAGCCAACGCTGAACATATGCCTACAACAATCATCAAATAAAACATGCATAACACAACCATTTATATGTAGAATTATTTCATTCATAAAATTTCAAATTTCATGCTTGAATCATATATATTCATAACATAAGATTAACTATGCAAAACAACTCATTACTATATGTATGAATATTTATCTACTCCGCATGGTTGTCACAAGCAAGATTAAATTCATTATCTTCTTTGCCACACCTAATGCATATAATACAGTCTTGATCCCAACTACCATGTACATGAATCTCTCACAATAGATTCATTCAAGTTGCCTCTTCCTTGCAGTCACTTACCCTCTAGGCTTACACATCCCCTTCTTTCCGAAATGATCCCTTGAGTGACCCATCATTTTCCAAGGTTTTCTTGCACAAGTAAAGCATAGACTTAGAGAGTCTTATTGTCATGGCAACCCATTGGATTGCTCTAATAAGCACAACTTAAGGAAATTAGAATATTTAACAAGATTCTAGTGTCATCAAAGTAGCATTCTTCTTGTGTTTTCTAGATTACAAATCAATAAAGTGCATATTGATGCCCCTTGGTCTAGGTCTTGACTCATTTTGATTTAAACTTTAGCTATCAATATGTATAAAAAGAGTGCAAATGGGTGAAATATTTTGAGATGACTTTTCTTTTTAAAGTATAGAATATATGTTCAGAAATTCTTGAATAATTTCATTTGTGGAATATAAATAGCCATTAGATCTTTGTATCGATCGCTATATGTTTGCATTGATGGAATTTGGAGACCATCCCTACTTATGCTTTAGGTTTTTGGTGGATTTAGAGGTTCTAAATCTAGATCCTTTGACTTGGTAGATATGATTGAAGGTCTTCCCTATGAAAATTTGCACTTATAGATAATATTTATTATAGATCCATTGGTGACAAGTTAGATCAGCTACATGATAAACTAGTCACCACCAAAAATACTCTCTACAAACTAAAGCCATAAGCTCAGGACACCTACCTCCAATTGCAGTAGTTGAACTTGTTTTAGATGTGGAAAGGATGCAATTAGAGCAACAAAATCCCATTAATCCTAATAGTGAGAAGTTCTAGGCTTTCATAGTTGGTGATAATATTTTTATAGAGAAATGGAAAAGCAAGGTTGTGGAATTTGAAGCCTTCATGGGTTGTTCCATCACAAAAGTACCAGAAGTGGCCCCTTCGTTTGAAGGATCAATCTTGAATATGTGCAAGGATCAATCACACAACATAGTTGAATTGAGGGCAAGTCGAATTTTATGGTCAGGATCGGTTGGCTCCTTCACTTTTAATGTGTCATGTCCCCAATTAAATAATTTCCAAACAAGACTACTTGCAAATAATGTTCCACCAACCTCCTAGTTCCCTAGGTTGAGATGGAGACATAAATTTTGTAATAAGGGGATATGGGACCCAAAAGGACTCCAGTTTAGCATATCCACATTTAAATGGGTCACATAAATGATAAATGCTAAGAAAATAAGGTGGCATGGGTTCATGAAGACACTTGGAATCTTGTGGAGCCTTTGGATGACTAGATTCCCCACACACTAGGCATGGTCTTAATCCAAATTCGAACACATGGGTAGTGTAACGTTATTGGAGGGTGATATGGTGTCAAATATCATATAATGAGCCAAGGAATTCAAATAGGTAAAGGAGAGTAACTCCCATGGAAAAGGAAGAGACTATAAGACAAGGTGTGCCACTTGGAAGAAGATTCCATGCACTCTATGACAACAAATGATGAAATATTCTATGACAATTATGAAAAATTCAGAACTAATTGTAGACATATGACAAATCTGAAATGACAAGGCTAAAAATAGCCACCAAGAGGTCGAATTTGGGAGTTAGAGGCAACCATTTGAACTGGGGAAATAATTGGAGCATGAAGAGGAAGACAAGTGTCATGAGAGTTACTAAACCACTAAGATGAGTTGGAGGAATCCCATGGAGGGAAATTTGACCTTAGGAGGCCTCATGAAGTTAATAAAAGGATTTCATGAGGAATGAGGATGGGATTTGAACATTTGTTAATTGTACTTGGAATTTTGGAGAGCTTTTGCTTGTCCATTGCACGGTGAGTGTTCACTTTCCCTGCTTGTGAACCAATTTCGAGGGAGTTGGATTCCTTTCCAAGTTGGTTTATGGAGAGGCCATTCAGACCTCTCATTGGAGCTTAATGAAGGATTTTTATTTGTAGTTTGAAATACCATACATTCGAATTCTCATCTATTCCCCTATTATATCATTCCTTCTTCTTCATTCCCCCACAATCTCATGTTGAGCGCGCACTTGTTGGAGTGGTGCTTGCGCTTTCCTGAGTATATTTGTTGCCCAAGATGTGAAATATGATATATGTCTCTATAATATTGTGTACATATGCTTTGTAAGTCGAAATATCATAAATACATGTATGAAAGGCTTGCATTCCCATGCTCATGAATGACTAGTTTTCATGTATTTGGCTTCCATTTTGGAAAGAGTTGCGTAACAGATTTGTATGAGGACATTTCTATGGCTTTGATGAGGATGGGGAAGCAGTATATGATGCATGGATCTGTACTCTTATGTCCATATGATCTGTAAGTTGAAATATCATAAGTCCATGTGTGAAAGGCTTGCATTCGCATGAGCTCGAATGACTAGTTTTCATGTGTTTGGCTTCCATTTTGAAGAGGTTATGTTGGGGCTAAGGAAAGATAGGCAGAATTTAGCTATAATTCTGCCCAATCATGGAAATATTTGGGTCACAAGAATGAAAAAGGAGTTGTGATAGAAGTAGAGAAGGAAGAGCATAAGAAGTAGAGAAGGAAAAGGAGTTGCGACAAAAGCAACCGTAGAAGGAAGGAAGACAAGGTAGAAGAAGTAGTAATGAAGGAAGATGCGATAGAAGAGGAACAAAAGTAGACAAATAATAAAGAGCTAAGGACAGAAGAAGAAGAGAGTTCATGATAGAATAGAAGATGCGACAGAAAGGAAGGATGCAAAAAGGAAGGATGTGATGGAGTTAACCATGTCAGAAGATGTGCAGTGGCGCAACGACTAGAAAGCGATAGTCGAAAAGATCGGGGTACGTGGATGCTATAGTAGGTGGAAGCCACATTTATGACAACATCTTTGTAAATCGAGTCATTAGTGCCTACTAACATGTGTCGATAGAATAGGAAATACATCATGTTGGCTAACTATATGAAGTCAGTTGAGAGCGACATGTAAGTGTCTATAAAGGGAGGAACCCAAGCTGTATGCGGGTGAGACACTCTCTGGTCATTTCTGAGCTTTTGGTCACTTTGATTGTATTATATGTTAGTATGTTGAGTCATAGAGAGGATTCGAATAACCTGCAGCTGAGTGTGTAGGAGTGTAGGAGAGATTAAGGTGATCTGGGATGTGTGTGGATTGACAGTAGAGTCATAGAAGAGATTGAGTCGATCCAGGCTATGTGCAGATCACTAATAGAGACAAGTAGAGAAAGAGTAGTGAATAGAAGATCATAGAGCATGAGAGGAGGAAGAATTATGTATAAATAATAAAGAGAGATCTAGAGCAAACTCTACAGCTTAGTGCACAGACCAAAGGTGCCATATATTTCCCATGCCAGATGAAGAGCGCCTTTTTGGATTTTCATAGATGGGTTTCCACGTTAGAAACTGTTTCAAATGTGTGAATGATGAATGTGCTTAAGTTGCATATATATATATATGTTACTGTGAATAGGTGTTTATGTATTTTCTTGTGAATGAGTTTATATGTATTTGTCGCACCGTTATTGATGAATGTGTCTATGCTACATTGGGTTTGTTGTTAGAATACCTGTCAAAGGACGAGTAGTCTCACAACATAACTGTGTAAAATAAGTATAAAGATACCACCCACCAGCCTCTATCAAGCTCCTTGGTAGAATACCAAGGGACTGGAAATCCCTCACCCAACTGCGGAAACCTGGTTTTGGCAGTTACCCATTAGAAAGATATCTCGGGTGAGACTGTATTTGTGTCGCAGGTGCTGTCGACTGAGCCTACTCTATTGGGCCTATATATTGGGATTTGTTGAGCACAAGGGGGGGCCTAAACCTGGGTCGAAGAGGGTGAAAATCCAACAAATGGTTTCATTGTTGGGACCGTGAATCATTTTCGTGAGGTATATGTTGTGGTATCTGACAAAGGTGGAAATCCAAGACATGGTGGATTTAAAAGCGTTAGAATTTGCATGAGAAGAGAGTAAAGGATATCGGTTGAATCCAACAAAGTGGATCGGCTGATATCTGTACACAAATATTCACAAGATTTTCTTTTCTAAATATCCTATTATGTTGCATGAGTGGTTGTCAAAGTTGGAAACCTAGCAAAGAAAATTTCAAGGAGAAGAACCAACAGAGTGTAATCCTCAGATTATTCAGCGACTGAAAAGTGTGAGCAACCCCGTTTCAAGGTATGTTGATTTTTGGGTGGATACCATTTTGAAAGGATAGATTACTGAGTTTGTTGTCGACATAATAACCTCATATAGTGAGGGGAAGAGAAAAAAAAATTCAAGGACCCCACGAAAGATAATTGTCATCCTTGAAAACTTGGATAAAGATGCTCATATGTGAAAAAGGAATCTTACGAATGTGACAGTTGAGAACTATGCACAGAAGGGTGGATATGTCGTAGCAGGACCGTGTGAAAAATGGCACAAACTAAGTTGATATGTTCCCTATAGATAGCAAAACTGAAATAGAAGCTGGTTATTTAATAAGTGGGTTAAGATTTAGGTCGGGAAAGAGAAGAAAGACTACCACAGGAAGAAGAAGTTGCAGTACCACTAGAGGATAAGATTACGAGCTTGCATCGCACGTGGATGAAGGCTCTTGCAGTAAAGAATAAGAGTATCAGTAAATATCCGAATCAGAAGAAGAAGAATCAACAGAAACTCAAAGACCACAACACAAGTACAGTACACCTAAAACACCGAGCACATCATCGAAGGTAAGATCTAGAAAGTCATCTCCAAGAAGAGTTCTCAATACTAGTAATACTGACATTATGAATAGTGGACAAGGTAGTTCGACTACCCAAAAAAATTTCCCAAGTGTATCAGGATCCAACATAATGGTTGGAACAGACATTAAGTTGCCAATATTTAATGGAAATGGTTTGGAAGACCCGTAGCAACATTGGTCTCTCTGTGAAGCCGTATGGATTGGGCGACATGTCCAAGATGAATAAATAAAGAAAGCATAGATGGTCATGAATCTGTGAGGTCATGCGCTAGACTGGAACATGAAGTTTTCTATAGTTCTAGTAGGAGTTGTGCAGAAAACGATTGACCAGATTCGAGTCAGTATGATAGATGAGTTTAGAAAGCTGAAATCTTAGTCGTAGTGCATTACAGAGATTAAATAAATCAAGTAGTTACCTACAAAGTCTATCTAGGACTTTGACCCTATATTCAAGACATTAATGGTTAAAGTAAACTTCCAGATTTTATATGTACAACACAAGGAATGGTTCATTGCTACATTGTTTCCACACATCTAGATTCCATTGATGCAACAGAAGATTGTGTCGCGAACAGAAGCTCTGGAAATAACAATGAAGCTAGAATTCTTGCCAATTGGAGAAACCGTTGCATGAATGATGTAGATTCGGTCACAACTACCTAACCTTACGGTGCAGCTCCAGGAAATCAAGAAAGGGAAAGAGGTTCAAGAAGAGATATGGTGTACAATATGTAGAACGAAAGGACACCATAAAGATAATTGTTCGACACTCATGAACTATGTCGCAGCAAGAGCGTCGAACCCGATAATCACCCAAGGGAAGCCTTGGTATACAATATGACATACTAGAGGCCATCAGTCAAAAGAATGTTTGTATTTACAGAAGATTGTAAGTACACCATCTAGTGTATTTTGTAAAAAATTTAAATCTGTAGGACATGATGAGAAATATTGCAGAGCATTTCAGCTACTACAAGAGAAAACGATGGATACCTACTTGATGAAGAATGATGAGAAGATGTAAGATGAACGAGCATAGCCCAATACCATCCTGCTCAATATCCACCAACACAATTTCAACAACATCAATATCCTCAGCCGCAATATCAACAAAATCAGTATCCACAGTAGCAACACTACCCTCAACCTAGGGGGTGGAAATTTTCAAGGCCGAGGACAACAACAATAAGGAGGGGGGGGATTTGGTCAAGGAAGAGGCCAAGTCATATGTATAACTATGGGAAACCATGACACCTTGCTCAAGATTATGCAAATCCTACAAAGACATGTTTGTATTGTAAAGCATTTGATCATATTATCGAACATTGTCCACAATTAATTACGAAGTGGCAGGCTCGAACTGTGGGAAATCCCAACCCTATGCAGAATCCCAGTATGAATCTCAATCAAAACATCCAAATGATTTCTACCAAGCCAAGAGAATTAAACATTGTTGCCATCATAAGGGGAGGTGTTGCGACTAGAGCAAACCAGGACGTACAACATGGACAACCGCAGAAGCGACCAGCGGCACAAAAGAAAGTATCGTTCAACCTTTAGAAAGCGAAGGAAGTATTCTTCGACATCCGAATGGAATTTGTTGACAAAAATCAAGCATCAAAATCTTGACAAGTAAGAGTTATGACTGAGAGGTTTGATCAAATACTTCGGAAGCAACCGACAAGAAAGGTTAGTAAGCTCAAATAATTTCTCAAAAGTTGTTTATCACTAATCTATGATAAAGGTGCTGTTGTGGAATTGATAGTAGTTATAAGAGAAACTACAAAAGATTTGTGACCCGAAAGAAGAGTTAACCATGTCAGGAAAAGATTAAAAATTGGTTGTGAGCTGCGAATGACTACATAGATAGGAGACTATGACATGGATTGTATCATTTTAGATCTGGGCTCTGGTGTCAATATATTGATAAGGCAGACATGGTAAAGCATGAACAAGTCACAGTTGGATCGGTCTCCCATTTAGTTAAGGCTAGAAAATCACTCAAAGGTTCTACCAATTAGTCAAGTGACTCAAGAACTTGTCAAGGTAGAAGGTCTGAGAATGTATGTAGATTTTGAAGTGATCGGCATTGTCGACGATAAAAACTCATGTCCTGCACTTTTGGGGATCGACTGAGCGATAGATAATCAGGCCATCATAAATTTCAAGTGAAGAATATTATCATTTGAAGATTCAAAGATAAGGGTGGTCGCGCTAATTTATCTGCTTGAAGGACAGAGATATGTCGAACTAGTTAGCAGTGAAGGACAAGGTGATTACCTGGATCATATATATAACATTATGTACTTTTGAGATGACTATATAAATCCAATAGTTGATGGAAATACGAGTTGGAGGAGTGTTAGCTCTTGTACATATAATTCCGGTGAAACATTAAAGAATTGGCAGAATCAGATGCATGAAGTTTCCATGAGAAGATGCACGAGAATTAGAAGATTTGTGCAATGGGTAGGAGATGAGGCAAGCGGGATACCTACATATGAAGGTTTTCCTAACCTTGCATATTTTCTAGCAAAATTTGAAGCAAAATTTATAGAATCACAGTGATTTTCTACCTTGGAGTTTGTCCTAAAAGCTGCACCCGCTAGATGATGGGGTACACATAAACAATCGATCTCTGAGTGGCCGCAATGTAGAAGATTTACAGAGATCAGATTTGGAGAAGAGATCAATTATAATGATCGCAAGTATACATGATTGACAAATCATGTCGAACATATTTAGTATTGTCGCATGACATGGCATGAATACCCACGGCAAGAATGGGCTCATCACTTCATACATACACTTGAAACGATACCAAGGAATTGGTATACATCTGTTGAACTGCAATGAGGAACTCCTGAGTGGGAATAGATAGCCACTAGTTTCACACACACATTCGAGTTCACAGATGATCACCCAACAATTGATGTTGCACTACAAGTCATGAAAGAGAAGATATTTGAGGAAATCCTTGTCGCAGTGTGATCCAGATTTATGGAGGAACGCAATAGAATACACAAATAACCATAGAAATAAAGATGCAGTGGAAATAACACTTCATTTCATTAATTAAAGAACTGAAACTTGTTTACATACAGAATGGAAATAAACTAGCTAGAGTGTTGGTAGCTTATCTCTAAGAAGAGATGTGGTGGCTACATGCCTCTGAACTCTGTGTTACAATGAGGCTTGAAGCCTATATATTATTGAGAAACAATGGAAACCCTACACATCCAAAAACCTAACACTAGGAGGTGAAACGCTTGAATGTGGATCCCATTGGGTAACTTGGTACATCAATTTCCCGGGGTCGTAACTTTGGCATACTACCTCCGTTTGACGCGCATGATACATCGTTAGAAAGATCTATTCAAGGACTACATCCATAAACAACAAATATTGATTTTGGAATGGACTCATTTTTGCTTGACCATTCGATGCCAAAAAACGTCTTTTATGGGCCTCAAAACGGCTCCACAAGTTTAGGACTCAAAAACTGCCAAAAATAGTAAATTGTGCTACAATTAGGGTGTTGGTTACGAACTGGGTAGACCCAGGTTTACTTGTTATGTACCAACAATACCCCTAGCTCACTGGCCCTTTCAGCAACAGACTACAGAACGGCCTGAAGTCTCACCCGAAGTGATCTTATGGGTTGGCTAAGGACTCAAGTGTCCTCAACCAGGTTGTGTAGCATCCTGGTGGTTCTTATCTCTTCTTAGCCCGTGGGATCTCTCTATAAGGCGATGTTCTCTCTTACTCATGGACTCTGATAGGAGAAGGACTCTATCGCATCGCAGCCTTGCAAACGATGCGCAACCTTCCCCTCTACTTGCCTTCTCTCCTGCGATATCTCACACCACAACTTCCCCGACGATGCGAGATCACCTGTCTGTCCTTGCGATATCTCCTATAGTAGGGCTTAATACGACTCTCAAGGTCTAAGGGCTTTCTCCCTTAGGTACACTAGCTGAGTTAAACAGCCTCACTTAGACTTCTACAGTCTAATATGCTTAACCTCAACTATGCGCAATCTTGCTGAACTTGTATACATAAATAACTTAACACTGTAACTGTTACTATCATGAATCAAGCACTGGTAAACTCATACACAAAACACTTAATGGATTCAACACGCAGTTCAACCTTCTAAGCTACTATAAACTGGAAGATAGCATACATACATTAACTGTAAGCAAAGTTCATGTAATGAATGACAGATAGAAATAAGTAGACACAATCACATGAATCAATCACACAACACACTGATTTTACATGGTTCACTTCCAGGGTAGAAGCTACGTCCACGGGAACTGGTTTATATATTATAACTTGGGAGAGGAAACACAGTTCTGCTGCAACCTCATATGCAGCTGAGATCTTCTGGGTAACTCCGCGCACACCACCGGGAGCCCTTCTCTCTTAGATCTCTTCTCTTCTTATATTGCTTCTCTTACAATATACTCTTCCTCTCTCTCTCTCTCTTACTCTCAATCCCTGCAGATTGTTACATACATGCTCTAGGAGTCAGCTACTAGTTACAGTGAGATACTACAAACTAAATAACAGAACCAGAGCTCGACTCTTCTATAATACAAAATGACTATGAGCTAACAGACTGACTGACTAGCTAAACTTTCACTATACAAAATACATGCTTTTATAGGCGGCCCGAAGGTCTCACCATTACAACACTATGGGCCTGTCCCAACAGTAACCCAAAAACCCTAACTGTGACAGTTGGTCTATCTGTACTCGAACTGCCGCTTTCCGTCACACCACAGCTCTCTGCAGTCTTCCATGCTTCCCGGCGCTGATCGTGGGTACAGGCACCGCTTCCTCGGTCGCTTCCCTTCTGTACTTCATCTTCAATACCTCAGCCCATTGCTCCTTTTCTATTTATGAGGGTAGCTGAGCCCTCATGTCTACGCCGTTGCCTTAAGAGCAGTGGTTGAGCTCTCTCCTCTCAGCCGCTGCCTTAAGTGCAGCGGTTGAGCTCTCTCTTCTCGGCCGCTCAGGTACTGTTACCTTTGACTTTCTTGTCCCGATATAGCAGCTTTTCCTGTAGCTACGGGACCCTACTCCAACATAGGGAAACTAGAAAACTAAAGGAAACAATGGTGGGGGTCCGAGTGGAATTAGCAGGTGGACACCATTCCTCCCCCCTTAGGAAGCAATGGTCCCCATTGCATTGAGTTCCTCCATGAGATGAGGAAACTTTTGCTGAACTTGGTCCCTAGTGAGCCACTTTCCCTGGTGAAGGAGTTGGCCTGCTTTGACAAATTGATATAGTTGGATCTTCTATTGGTGGGTGTTCTTAATCTGTGTGTCCATAATCTGATCAGTTGTGGCTTGTTCCATGCAGTCTGGGTTTAACTCTGTTGGTGTGAGTTGTTCTGCCACGTCTGATGTGTCCAGTAGAGGTGGAAAGTAGGGTCGAAGGCGGTCCACATTGAACACTGGGTGCAGACCAAGGAATGGTGGAATACTAAGCTCAAAGGCAATGTCCCTAACATCCTTGGTGATGGTGTATGGCCAATATCGAAGTGGGCGAATCTTGCGGTGGGGTCCAGCAAGGTGTTCCTTCTGCAAATGTAGCCACACTTTGTCGCCCACCTGGAAGTTGCGTTGCACCCGATGCTCATCATGCCGCTACTTGCACTTAGCATTGGATCTGTCCAATATGTCATGAACCTATTGGTGAATGTGTTGAATGCATCAATGAATTTTTTCACCTTGGAAACTTCAGACAGAACATGAGTTGAATCAGCTTGAGTAGCTGCAAATGGCATGGCTACATCAATGGGACATAGTGGTTGGAATCCTAAACCCACCTGAAAGGGGCTGTGGTCAGTTGAGTTGTGGAGGGCCTGGTTATAGCTATGTTGTACATAGGGGAGGCTCTCATCCCATGTGCGTGGATGCTTTGAGTTGTACATGTGCAAAATGTGTACAATCATCCTGTTGACAACCTCTATTTGGCAATCAGTCTGGGGATGGAATTTGTGGACTTTGTGAGCTTGGTGTCTAGCATTGACCATAGGCTAGACCTGTTAGTTTTTTCATCATATAAGCTAGCATTATGATCTTAGGATCTTTTCACTGAGAGAATAACAAGCACAGCAATAAAACATAAGCACATCACAAGAGACAAGAGACACAAAGAGTTTTCCTCGGGGAAACCATAAAGGAGAAAACCCCACAATTTCCTCAAAGATAGAATCAGCACAAAATGGTAAAACCAGAAAACAGCAAGATGCACTCCCGAAAACAGTAGTCTTCTTCTTGTCTAGTCCCAGTGTATTTCCTTCCTGACTTAGGCGCCACACTTGAGTGAGTGAGTGATGTTTTTGCAAGTAATAAATAGAGAGGCTCTCACTCTCTATTTATATTCTTCCATTCACTTAAAGTGCACTCCAACATGTCGGCCTCACTTAACAATTACTTTTTAGAGCCGACATCTCTAGGAGTGTCTAATAACCCTAGTGCCCCACCACTTGTGGGGAATTTGCCTCCTCGGACCAATAGGAGGGTGTTGACGTGCGTGTTCGACTATGCACGCAACGGGGGACACGACCCAGATCGGGATCCTTAGGGCAGGCTCCAAGCTGTTTGGGATAGTCGTTCCTAACAGGTTTAAAGGCTCTGTTGGCCTAAGAGTTTGAAAGACTTATGACAAAAATTAATGCTACTGATTGTTAGTCAAACCTATCTTTATGATTTACAAAAGTTAATTCAGGTTATATGTTACAAGATATTAGACTATCAAATTTAATTAACTTAAATCTGATGAAGTATAAATACAGAAAAATAAATACACACACAGTTAATATTTTACAAAGACATGTTATCTACACCTTGTACAATAATTACAACGAGAATAATCTGACTGTAATTCATAGAGAGGGATCTGGTTCAAATAGGTTTTTTCAAATAATATAATTTGCAGAAAATAAACAACATATTATCCTATCCTACTTCCTATCCTGATCAGGAGCGGCGAAACAATTAACCTGTAATCGATTTATGCCAATAAAACTACTGCATGAACAAACATGATAATATTTAAAGAAGTTTAAACATTAATAGATCATACAATAGCCATTACATATTACATAAATAATGATACCGATCATTAATCACATAATATGACGTATCAGCAAGATCGAAAACATTAAAATCGATAATGATATAAAAGATGTATATTCGCAAAATTCTTTAGATAATTATCACAAACATATCTGAAGTAGAAAAGTAACTACAAGACTAACAGATATCCAAAATATATGCAAAGTATACAAACTCAAACATATATTAAAATATCACCATTTCAAGATGTCATGGCTGCAGACAGATAGCTGTCCAAAGTCACAAGTATTTTAAACTCCAGTCTTGTTTTCCCCTTTTCCATCAAAAATCGACCCCCTTCCCATAAACTTTCAATCCTTAAATACATGTTTTCAAAAATAAACATCCCTAAAAGTTTGAGATAACCTAGATCGAATCCAACTAATTATCCATTAAAAATGACAAGTGTAGCATGTCATTTTTCAACAAAAGTAAAAACACCGTGAAAAGATAACGATTCGATCCATGAGAATCGAAACAAGACCTGGAAAGTCTGGAAATGGATCTGTTCTGATTGATGGGGAATATTATCCAAAAATAAACAGTCCTCAAAACCTGGCCGTACACAACAACCATATCACCTGCAGTAAATCAAGTAATAAAATTAAAACATAAACACAAATCGAAATGATAAATAATAAATAATGAATGAAATAAAATAAAATACATAAATACCTGTACAAAGATCATCAAAATTCAAAACTAAAACCCGACAGCAAATAGATCCAGCATAATCACAAATTAACCGGCGCATTAAAAACTTGAATATTGACCCCACTAGAATGACTCGGTGAAGGAGACCTGAACTGCATGAGTGCAATCTGAGCGTTAAGCTCACGAACCTTTTCATCATTCTTATCATTTTCATCCTGAAGCTTGAGAACTCTCCTGATTAACTTATTCTTATGATTTCTCAGTCGGAGAAGCTGTTGATCATTCTCATCAACTTTCGCCTTTAACCTAGCGTTATCAGCCTTAATCAATTCACGATTTACTGCCATGTCATTAACCCTTTCTTCCATAGTACAAATTTTGTCTAACAGACAATTAATAAACAACGGGTGAGCCATGTCTGCGACACAATACACACTAGGTGAATTCGTGTGCACAGACTTTTCTTTGACTGATGAGTTAATAACAGCATCCACTCGCACCTCTTTGTCGAGCATAGGGATGTCCTCATCAACCACGGGAGGAGTCTCGTCGACAGGGTTTGGAACAGCTTCAGGGTGAACAGCATTATCATTATCAGGCGAAGGGAAATCCAATTCCTCATCATCCAAGACCACAGTCTCCACCTGAAGCTTGTCAACTACAGGGGTTTTGACAGAGTTAGCTTTCGCCATGCTTCTGGTGAATCTAGCTGCCAACTTAGCTCTTGGTCTATCTTTCCCATGACCACGAATCTTATCTGTATCATTTTGTGGGGTTGTTGGTGACAGGGATGAGTCTGTCCTAACACGCTTAGAACCTAGAGGCGTATGAACACCTTTCACTGGTTTATCCATGGAGTCTTTGCAGGGTTGAGGACTCATACGGCGAGGGCTCGACAGAGGTTTGCGTGGAGGAGGGACTGAGACTGAACTCAGATCTCTGTGCTTGTTACAATCATCAGGATTGTCGAACATGCAGTGACAAAACAAGGAAAAACCATTTGACTCTACAAATTCATCCCAGGACCAACCCGACTTCAACAACTCATTATCAATCAGCATACGAACCAAACCATGATGAAAGAGACTGTGACTGACGTGTTTAGGGCCTTTCTTAATAGCATTAGACATCTTGAACAGGCTATGTAAAAGATAGTAAGGTAAATTCAATCGAAACCCTATAAAAACAGACATAAGCCGGAGGTGATATACATACGCTGACGATAACCGGCCTTCGCAGGTCAAGTATCGATGAATCAAATCAAGGACAGGACGCCATTCTTTCCTGAAATACTTACGGGCCACTCCAGTTCGAAAAGAGACTTCCTGAGCAGGGTTTTTAAGTAATTGTCGCCATTCAGTTATAGTCATTTTCTGGTACTTGAACCATCTCTGACCAGTCAGGGACAAACCTGTTGCAGCTGCTATTGACCTTTCATCAACCCGGAACCGAAGATCCCCAACTTCTGCTTGAAAATCGACCAGGGAGAGAGCAAAAACCCTAGTAACTTCAGGGTTTGAGTCAGAGAATTTCTTCAAGAACGGCATCCATCCTATATCCTCAACCTTTGCTGCGAGTTCAAGGTTTGAATTTAGTAGGGTCATCTCCCAGGGTTCAACCCTTACTACAGGTTCCATCACTGGCTGTGTCCAGGTGTGTAACCGCACGCAAAATGGATACCAGAGCTCGGCGAGAGACAAAACACAAGACCGTGAACACTTAGAATGAAGGCTCAGCAGCACCAGATAATGAACAGGATAAGCCATGCATGAACGCAGGCTATACCCCTGCGGGTTTGGCATGAATGAAGACATCAACACTCGGAGCGGTAATCGATTGATGATACAAATGACGGTCGAAGACCCTAGATGGCTGATATTACCATAATTTATCCTGACTTAAATGATGGGAGCCTCTTGGCTGTACGCAGACCAGGTGTTCTAATGACAAGGAGCCACGACGAAGGATATGTACCAACACTTAAACGCGATGGACAGTTCAAGTACCAGTGTCATGATAGCATATTGGTTTCGCAATAAGTGAATCAAGATATAGGCTGTGACATAAATCAATCCAACGATAACCATAATACATGCTCCCTTATCATAGATTCGACCTACCTTTGAAAGGTGGTGAACAATAAAATGTAATCACAAACCATGCACTCGTAACTGAACCTTGAAGTATTACCTTATGACAATCAATCAAAATCAACGATGGTTTGCAAACTTAGGATATGGCACATAAGACCTATGTCCAGGCTTCATCGGAGTTACAAAGATCTGACCTTTGATAACCATCACTCGGACTGCGCATGCAAACTATAGTAAGGTGACCTTACAAATAACATGATAATGAAATCAATAAAATAAATTTATAATGCTTTGGACAATATACAAGACTCGGATGACAATTAATGATCATAAAGACTCATGCTTTAACTTGCCTAGTACAAATTCATCCAAAACAATAACTCTAAGGTAGTGATTTCATTATTCCAACGTAATTTGCAAAGGTTATTTAAAATGTGAAATTTCAATGAATCAGTAGCCCAAAATAAACCACCCTTTCAGTAGCTGGAGATTGATTGAATTTATCCCTTTAAAATTTAAACATTTCATCAAACAAAATGGGATTTTGTTTGATGAAATAACGATTTTACAAGGCTGTTGAGCAGGGGCACAACAGAGGGTAACACAATGGTGGGGACTATTGCCCCGACTTACAATGACTCACCTAGGGTCGACTTCACTAGGATAGTCTAATAACCCAAGGGCCCCACAACTGTGGGGACTTTAACCCTTTACAAATAGGAGGGTTACCCACAATGACTTGACATGACTTTCTCATTATAAAAATTTCCCGATCGGAACATCGGGGTATGACATGACTCAAATACATTACAATACATCCCGGAATAAACATCGGGTTATAATACATAAGAAATACGGATGAATACATTCTGAAGTTACAATTACATCAACAAGACCAGAATGTACTAAGGAACCTGCTATCCTGATCTAATATTATAGACTGTGGGATCCTAAAGTGTACCCACACTCGTTCAAAGAAGAGTTTAGCAATGGCTTATGCTGTGATATTCTTCTTGTAGGCTGCCATTATGGCCATCTTTGAGAATCTACCAATGACCACGAACACACAGTCGTTGTCATGCTTAATAGAAGGAAGGTCCGACATGTAATCCATGGAGATGGATTCCCAAGGTTGACAAGGGGTAGGCAATGGAGTATAGAGGCCTTGCTTCTTGATGGACGGTTTGGCAATGGCGCAGGCAGTGCAGGATCGGATATACTTCACGATGTCCTATCGAAGGTTTGACCAATAGAAATACTTCTGCAGTACTGCCACTATTTTCTCAACCCTGAAATGCCCAACGACCCGACTATAGTGCGCTTCCCAAATAATCTTGGCACGCTCGCTTGAAGGAACACAAAGGTGTCCCATGTGACATAGTAGTGCATTTTGGAGGTGAAAATTTGGAACTTGGTTTCCCTCCAAGAGCGTCCCGTATGTGTGGCTAAATTTTGGATCGCTCTTATAGAGAAGCAGACAATCAAAAGTCTTGTGCCCACAAGAGTTGAGCACAGTGGTTATTGCCACGATTGGTGGTTGGCTGAGGCAATCTGCAACATTATTGGTGCTTCCCTTCTTGTACTTGATGTTCAAATGAAACTGTTGTAGATACGTGGACCACTTCTGATGGCAATCATTATGTAACTTCGCTTGTGTCTGTATGCAAGGGTCGGTGGTCTATGTGGATGATCGTTTCCTTCCCCAAAATGTAATTCTTCCATTGTCAGCAATCTTGTACAATGGAATACATCTCTTTGTCATAAGTTGGATATTTGTAGACTATGTCGGAAAGTGTCTCACTATGATATGCCATTGGATTCCCTTTTTGAGTAAGGACTACCCCAATAGCATAGTCAGAGGCATCTGTCTCGATCTCAAATGGTTGTTGCAAGTCTGGTAATGTGAGCACTAGGGCACAACAGAGGCGATGTTTCAATTCTGCAAACACCTTATGTTGAGTTTCTGACCAGAAAAATTTTGCTTTCGCTCCTCCCTTGGTGACTTGACTCGAGGGCCATGTGATATGAGAGAATCCCAACACGAACCTACGGTAGAAATTAGCAAGACCCAAAAAGTTGTGAAGCTCTGTTAGAGTAGTTGGTGCTGGCCAATCCCGAATGACTTGGATCTTGGTTGGATCCACATGTACCCCACACTCATCAATAATGTATCCCAGATACTAAACCTGGGTCATGCCAAAAGTGCACTTGTCCAAATTGGCACACAACTTGTGCTTCTGTAGTGTTTGGAGGACCTATCGGATGTGGTGGAGGTGCTCTTCCCAAGTCTGGTTGAATATAAGGATGTCATCCAAGTACACTACTACAAATGAGTTGGTGAATGGCCACAAGATGTCATCCATCAGTCTCACGAAGGTTGTGGGAGCATTCGTCAACCCGAAAGGCATGACCTGCCATTCGAAAAGGCCCTCCTTGTCTTTACAGGCAGTCTTCCACACATCGGTTGGTTCGATCGGTACCTGGTGATACCCGGACTTCAAGTCAATCTTGCTAAAGTATTTCACCCCTTTAAGCTAGTCCAGGAGGTCATAAATTTGTGGGATCGGGTACCTATTTCGGACAGTGATCTTGTTCAGTGCCCAATAGTCAATACAGAGTCTCCAAGTCCCATCCTTCTTTTGTACCAACATGATCGGGCTCCCATAGGGTGATGAACTTGGCTGGATGTGACCCTTCTGTAGTAGCTCCTGAATCTGCCTCTTGATTTCATTGTTCTCCAATACAGAGCATTGATAGATCAGTCCATTGGGCAGCAGCACACTTGGGGTCAAATCGACGGGGTGCTTGACCTGACAGTGCAGAGGCACCCCTGTGGCTGAGGTGATTATGTCCTGGTACTCCTCCACGACCTTGTCCATTTGTTGTTGTCATGTGGAGGAGCCCTATCTGGAGGTCATAGCCACAATCTTCTTCTTTCCCTAAGGGCGGATCATCAAGAAAACAAATTTCTCGGTTTTGGAAATGAGCTTACTGCATTGTTTTGCAATAACCAAAGAGATAGCAACAGGAGTTGGTACCTCTGGTATCTTGTACAACTTATTTTCCAACGTAATAATAACAGTGTGAGGCTGAGACTCATACACAGCATGTCGCTTCCATAAGTATGGTTGACCTAATAATACATCACAAACATCAAGAGGAGCAATATCACATAATACCTCATCAGTGAAGGGCTTGATGCTGTAGGGAAGGCAGCACTGCTGGCTGACGTGGAGATCACGTCCTTGGTGAAGCCACCCGATGGTGTACAGCTACGTGTGTGTTTTGGTCGGCAAGCCCAACCGCTTCACAACCTCTGCTGAAATGAGGTTCTTTTGGCTCCCACTGTCGACAATGGACTATAGCGAGGAACCCTTTACCCACATCTAGGAGTGGAAAAGACGCTCCTCCTCCTCTGAATCTTCTAGTTCTTCCTTTTGGATCTTCATGGTGGCAACGGTGGCATTGGGCTCTGCATCGATAATATTCTTCCCTTTGCCATTCCCCTTCGTGGGTTCTGATTCAGTGTCAGAGTATGCATCTCATTCAGAAGCCTTTATCTCAGCCACCAGTGACTGCTTGGCCTGACACTCACTTGTGTTGTGAGTGGGGCTCTTATGGAACTTGCGCCACTTTCTCGCTTCCTTCTTCAGCTTTGCAGTGTTGCTCTTTTCTTGCAGCTTTGGCAAGTTGTCTTAAGTCACCATGCCTTGGCTGTGTACTTGGTTCTACTGTTTGGGGGCACCTTTCGCTTGCTTCTAATTCGCAGATCTAAAGTCTCGCTTTTCCTGTTTGAATTTTTGCTCAATTTTGGCAGCATAACCGTATACCATACCAAGCAAAAAGATGTCGAGGAACTCCATTTCCTCCTAAATGTATCTGTGCAGACAACTGCGGTACTTCAACACCAAATGTTTCTCTGAATATTTGATACCCAACTTGGTGCACAGGGTATGGAATAAATTCCTCAGCTCATGCACATTTGATCTCTTTGCTGCCACAACATAGTCCATTGTATGTACTTGTCCTCATAGCTCCCCACAAGATAATATTGTCCCTTTATGGAATCTTAGAAAGAATTCCAAGTGGGTACGACCAAGAACAGCGAGGGTTCCTCCTCTTCCTTTCTCTCACAGTAGGTTTCCCACCAATCCTTGACATGGGGGGGCGGCTTTGAGTAGTGAAAAAGTAATCTTTTCCTGATCGAAAAAGTCATGAACCGAGAAATATCCTTCTAATAGATTCAACCATCTATCTATGGCATCTGCATATATTCTGCCATAAAAAATGGGAATGTTGAAGTTTACTTATATTTTAAAAGGGGTTGCGCCTCCAGAGTGGTTCCTAGATGTAGATGTGCCATGAGTGGGAAGTCGTTGAAGGATCTGGATGAAGTTATCCATCATCGCGTTCCTTTGTTTTTCAAGGGCCTCCTCGAGTAACATATTGATAGGATCTTATGCACCCTCATCTTTCCTTTCATCCCCCATGGGTGACCGTCAGGATTTGCGAGGCTAGTCTTGCAAAGGTTCAACCAGATCGAGCCCTAACTCCTTATACCCCGCCCTCGTTGGGGACATGCAAAGAAGGATCATGAAAGAGCAAATTGCTCTGATACCATTGATCCAGATTTATGCAGGAACGCAACAAAATACAAAAATAACCATAGAAACAAAGATGCAACGAAAATAACACTTTATTTCATTAATCAAAGAACTGAAACTTGTTTACATACAGAATGGAAATAAACTAGCTAGAGTGCTGGTATCTTATCTCTGAGAAGAGATGTGGCGGCTACATGCCTCTAAAATCTATGTTACAATGAGGCTCGAAGGCTTATATATTATTGAGAAACAATGGAAACCCTAGACATCTAAAAACCTAACCCTAGGAGGTGAAACGCCAGAATGTGCGCCCTGTTGGGTAACTTGGTACATCAATTTCCCGGGGTCGTAACATTGGCATACTACCTCTGTTTGACGCACATGATACATCGTTAGAAAGATCTATTCAAGGACTACATCCATTAGCAAAAAATGTTGAGTCTAAAATGGACTCATATTTTCCCAACCATTCGATGCCGAAAAAACATTGTTTCGGGCCTCAAAACGACTCCGGAAGTTTAAGACCCGAAAACTGCCAAAAATAGTAAAATGTGCTACAATTAAGGAAACTAAAAAACTGAAAGAAAAAAAGGTGGGGGTCCAAGTGTAATAGGCAGGTGGCCACCAATATCCTCCTAAATCACAGTGACAAATTTCCATCAATACAGAACGACAATCCACTAGTGGATGGAGTGTTACAATGTGACGAGAGAACTAGATGATGATGACCGGCTCGACATAAACATACCAGAGTTAGAAGGTATACGCACAGTGGAGGGACTTGGTATTTATAGTGACCAATTCCTAAGTCCTCTCAAAGTCAAGAAATTTAATATTGGCTTGCATGAAAATCTAGAGTTCGCCAATATTAGAGATTATTGGGATGAAGAGACTGTAGGGAAGTACACTGATTTATTGCATGAGCTTCAGGATCTGTTCCCTACCATATTTTCAAATATGAAGGGAATAGTTGGAGATCTCGGAGAAATGAAAAAACCTTTGCGACCTGATGAAAAATTAGTTAAGTAGCGACCATACCGATTGAATCCACGATACAAAGAAAATGTCAAGGCCGAATTGGATCGAATGTTAGAGGCAGGTGTTATAGATCCTGTCGAGGAATAAGAATGGATTAGTCTGATAGTAGTCCAGGATAAGAACACCTCAAGCGAAGTAACAATTTGTGTGGACCTGAGAAATTTGAATGATGCTTGCTTACATGACCCGTTTCCAACTCCATTTACATATGAAGTACTAAAGAGTGTTGGAGGACAGGAAAAGTATTCTTTCACTCATGGATTTTTTGGTTACCATCAGATCAGAATTGCAAAGGAAGACTAACACAAGACTACCTTTGTGATGGATTGGGGATGTTTACAATATACGGTAATGCCCTTTGGACTTAAGAAAGATCGTGTAATTGTTTCTAGAATTGTTGCAGTTGCCTTTAAATATTTCATACACAAATTTCTTGAAGTCTACTCCGATGATTGGATAGTATTTGGGCTCTTAAAAGACCAAATTGAGATCCTTAAAACGATGTTGGAATGTTGTCTCCAATATCAAATTCCACTCAATTTGAAGAAATGTATCTTTTGCGCCCCGTTTGGAGTTCTGTTAGGCCATGTGGTCTGTCGTAATGGAATTTTGGTCGACTTGGCCAAAATTGTGATCATTATAGATCTACCACCACCTACCACAGTTAAATAGTTGAGAGCAACACTCGGACACACTGTATACTATAGAAAATTTATTAAAGGATATGCAGAGGTGACTGCTCCAATGGAAAAGCTTTGGAAAAAAGATGTTAAATTTCAATGGACAGCGAGCTACCAAGAGAGTTTGGATACATTGAAAAACAAGATGATTGTTACACCAATACTTGTATTTCCAGACTGGAAAAAATATTTTCACATGAATGTTGACGCTTCGTTTTTCGTGCTTAGCATGGTACTGACTTAGCCAGGTGAAGGATCGATCAATCATACCATTTCCTTCGCTAGCAGGAAGTTGTGAACTATAGAGAAAAAGCATACCATGACGAAAAGAGAAGTCTTAGCAATGATATATGCATTGGAGAAATTTAGACATTATTTGATGGTTGGACATTTTAAGATGTACACTGACCATTCTGCATTGAAGTACTTGGTCAATAAGCCAATGTTGGGGGGGCGGATCTATCGGTGGATTCTCCTCGTCCAGGAATTTGATTTTGAGCTAATTGTTAAACCCGATCGATTGAATTTGGGACCAGACCATCTTTCAAGGATAGAAAGTGGTGAAGAACCTAGTAACCTGGATGATAATCTCCCTGATTCACAAATTTTTGTGATAACCATGTTTAATGATCATTATAGAGATATCATACAATTTTTTAGTATGGGTTATACGCCAACTGAATTCACCATTACGTAGAAGAAACAGTTGGTTGTGTGAGCTGTAGATTTTGAATTGATCACTGGACAATTGTATAAAATGGGTCTTGATGAGATTCTTCGTCACTGTGTCTTAGAGCATGACCGACCGTTGATATTAAATGAAGCACATGCTGGTGTTGTAAGAGGCCACTATGCAGGGAAAGCTATGGTGCGCAAGATTTTTCAAGCAGGATTATGGTGGCCCACCATGCATGTGGATGCTTGGGATTATTATCACAACTGTGATGTCTCTCAAATGACTGGAAAGTCATCGCGACGGGACGAAATGCCATTGGTACCTAAAATAACTTTGCAGGAATTTGATAAATGGGTTGTTGATTTTGTGGTGTTATAGAGATTTTCACCCCACTAGGTTAATCACACTTTGTATGGCCTTCCCCTGTCCCGCTACAGACTCTTTAGACCCAATGGACCACATTTTATCCTTTGATGTATCATTGATCATCCCCAAAACTATATAAACAATGATATACGCGGCTTTTTCCCCGATAACCGCGTACATACGCGGGTTTGACCCCTATAGTCGCGTACATCGGGATGTGTGCATAGTCCAAATTCTTTTGGAGCGTTCCTTGACTTGGATCCGACTCATATGACTCTTGGCCTTCCATATACCTTGAGATCGCTCGGATTCGACCCTTCATTGTCCCTTGTGAAGCTATATAAGGAACCCCTTGGTACATTAAAGATGGGAGAAACATATAGAGAGATTGAAGCAAAGGAACTATAGTCCATTGTTGCCAAGATTTATGCTTGAGTCTGCATCCCTTTGTCCCTTTGGAGCACTGTTGTGTTCTTCCCAAGCTTGCCCTTTGCTAGTAAGCTTGCTATCGAAGTGATGGAGGATTGAGGTGGTGGAGGCCCAAGTGGGGGATTCAGTTTCTCCGATTCGCAGACGTGCCGTCAGAGGTTGTCACTTGTAATCTCTGATTTATGTTAATAAGAAACATCTTTTCCTGTCCAATGATGTGCAATTGATTGAATAATGTATCCATTGGAATGTATCAAATGCTTTTACATTATTGATGTTATATATGCTAGAATAGTGCTAACACCATGTTATAGTATGCTTGCATTGTTCACTTGTTGTTGAAGCAGGATTGTATCAATTCAAGCTCAATGGATTATTTCTATTGCATATTGGGAAGGATGGTGTTATGGAGTCTAGCTGTCTGTTGTGGTACCCCAAGCCATAGGAATTTCTCTCCGTAACAGAATTGGCGACTCTGCTGGGGATTTCCTAGTTGTCCTTTGGGGGTGATTTTCTTGGCATTCAATGTGTTTGAATTGCTCTTTCTCTCTTGCTTCGGTGTCGGGACTGGGGGCATGTATGCCTGGTAGAGTCTGATTGGAGTAAAGTTTGTCTCAGTCTGCCTGTTTGCCTTGTTTGATGCACCTTTTTCTTCCTGTACGCGGGTTTTGAATTTACAGCCGCGTATACACGCGGATTCCTCTGGAATTTCCGCGTATACACGCGGGTTTACTGTGAACAGTCGCGTGTACCCTGGTTTTTACCTTGTTGTGGAAGATAGTGGGTTGCTAGGTGAATGCTGTTAGTTGCTGAGTCTCCTTTGGCACTACCTGGGTCTGTTTTGATATTATTGACTTGCCCTTTGTTTCTCCTTGTTTCTGGGTTGCATTTTATAGTATGTTTGTCCATTGACACTCCCCTTTATTGGTTTGGCCTTGACCTACTTTTTACCACTGCTTTCTCTGTGTATGCGGATTTTTGGTTAAAATTCGCATACATACGCAGCTGTTTTTTTATACAGTCGCATACATCCTCCCTTTTGGTGAGTCTGATGTTGTGGGAAGTTGCTGGGTGGGTTGTGAGTGTGGTTGGGTCTTCCTTGGGTCTGAAGTTGTCTGTGTGATGCCTCTTTTGTGACCAGAAACCGTTCGTGTCGCTCACATGTATTATGTTTATACTGGCATATAGGTTAGGTTCATTACCGTTTGCATTTTGCATGACCTTATGACCATGTCACTCTCGCCTTAGGTACGAACCCACTCTATTATGTCACGGAACCTTCTTGCTGATATAGAAGTAC
>LPNX010971720.1:86940-197729 GCA_001517045.1 Pseudotsuga menziesii | reverse complement strand
AATCAGACGATGGACTACTATGTTCGACCTCGACACCTCTATTCGCATAGTAGGACATGTACTCGTAGCGTTTGTGTAGAAGACCTTCCAGATTGGTGGCATCATCCATATGCTACCTCCTTGATCATGCCAGTGTTCATGAGATTTCAGCTCTCGTGACTTGATACCAGTGTATGTCAGATATTTCCAGCCTATGGAGATCTTGATCCAGTTTATATCTTCAGCCATTATGGAGATCATGGTCCTTATGTATATTGTATATCTTCATCATGGAGATTCTGATCTATGTATATTGTACGTGGCGATGACCACATATGTTCTATCATATTGTATGCCTATTCATGGCCATTGTACTCTTATGTATCCGGGACTGCTATATGTATTCGCAGTTATATGCAGAGTTGTATTACGGTATTATGCTGGTTGGATGGCCGGTCTTCCATTTGGGTACCTTCATCACTTCCTTTCTGGGATGGACTTTATAATGTATTTCGGTCATCGTATAACCCCTCTGATCTCATACATTAGGGGGCATCTGTTATAGAGATTTTCACCCCACTAGGTGAATCACACTTTGTATGGCCTTCCCCTGTCCCGCTACAGACTCTTTAGACCCAATGGACCACATTTTATCCTTTGATGTATCATTGATCATCCCCAAAACTATATAAACAATGATATACGCGGCTTTTTCCCCGATAACCGCGTACATACACGGGTTTGACCCCTATGGTTGCGTACATCGGGATGTGTGCATAGTCCAAATTATTTTGGAGCGTTCCTTGACTTGGATCCGACTCATATGACTCTTGGCCTTCCATATACCTTGAGATCGCTCGGATTCGACCCTTCATTGTCCCTTGTGAAGCTATATAAGGAACCCCTTGGTACATTAAAGAGGGGAGAAACATATAGAGAGATTGAAGCAAAGGAACTATAGTCCATTGTTGCCAAGATTTATGCTTGAGTCTGCATCCCTTTGTCCCTTTGGAGCACTGTTGTGTTCTTCCCAAGCTTGCCCTTTGCTAGTAAGCTTGCTATCGAAGTGATGGAGGATTGAGGTGGTGGAGGCCCAAGTGGGGGATTCAGTTTCTCTGATTCGCAGACGTGCCGTCAGAGGTTGTCACTTGTAATCTCTGATTTATGTTAATAAGAAACATCTTTTCCTGTCCAATGATGTGCAATTGATTGAATATTGTATCCATTGGAATGTATCAAATGCTTTTACATTATTGATGTTATATATGCTAGAATAGTGCTAACACCATGTTATAGTATGCTTGCATTGTTCACTTGTTGTTGAAGCAGGATTGTATCAATTCAAGCTCAATGGATTATTTCTATTGCATATTGGGAAGGATGGTGTTCTGGAGTCTAGCTGTCTGTTGTGGTACCCCAAGCCATAGGAATTTCTCTCCGTAACATGTGGGTCCTATCATTCCGACTAGAAAGCACACTAGTGCACGCTATATTATTACTGCAACTGATTACATAACCAGATGGGCCGAAGTAACGCCAGTAAAGGATTGTATTGCTGCAACCACTATAAAGTTTTTATTTGAGAGGGAAGAAGCCAAAAGATATATGCCCATGCACACACTTCGGATCTTGCCTTCAACTTTGAGAATCAATGATGTTGATGATATTTTCCATCTTGTTCGTCCTACTGCTCTGAAATAGTAACTTGATCCAATAGAAGAACAAATTCAAGCATCAACAGAAGCTACGAAGAAGATAGAAGAGGCAGAGATGATTATGTGCTAAGGCTGTCGACCAAGTCTCTCAGGCTTGGGTGGCCTTGATTGAAGACGCAAAACTAGAGAAAGTCATAGAGGAGTTGCACACATTTGAAGCAAATGTGAATCAAATGAATAATGAGATGAGCAGTTACCCTTAGCACATAAGATGGCTAAGGAAACTGAAATGAAGAAATTGCAACAATAAGTGACGGTGTTGTGCACGCAACAACAACAATGGGCAGATGAAGTCAAGGAGTTGTAGGCTGAAGCTGAAAGAGTTACAAGCATTCTTCAGCCTATACATCAGAGAGTACAATGAGCAGTGGAAGAAATAAGGCTTGTACCATTGGAACACCTTAGTTCTGACCTTGTGGAAAACTTGCAGAAAGTAGAGGAAGATGTGCAACAGGAGACAGAGAAAGTAGTGAAAATCTTACAAGATTTTCAAGGTCTAGTCAACACAAGTAAAGGAATGGAATAATATCCTTGCATGTCTCAGGATGAGCCACATGTGAGTGTTGGGGGCCAGTTGGGCCTAGGGAAAAATAGGCAAAATTCATCTAGAATTCTGCCCAAGTATGGAAAGAGTCAAGTCGCAAGAAGGAAAAAGGAGGTGTGACAGAAGTAGAGAAGGAATAACAAAAGAAGTAGATAAGGAAAAGGAGGTGAGACAGAAGCAGCTGTGGAAGGAAGTAAGACAAGGTAGAATAAGTAGGAAGGAAGGAAGATGTGATAGAAGAGGAACAGAAGAAAGAGCTAAGGACATAAGAATAAGAGAGTTCGTGACAGAAGAGAAGCCACGACGGAAGAAAAATAACAACAGAAGGGAAATATGGGACAAGGAAGGATGCGACAGAGTTAACCATGTCAGAATATGTGTAGTGGCCCAATGGCTAGAAAGCAACAGTTGGAAAGATCATGGGTATGAGGATGGCTAGAGTCAAAGGAAGCAACATGTATGAAAGTATCTTTGTAAATTGGGTCGTTAGTGCCTACTGACATGTGTCGATAGAATCGGAAAGAAAGCCTATTGGATAACTATATGAAGTCAGCTGAGAGCGACATGTAAGAGTCTATAAAGGTAGGAACCCAAGATGTATGTGGGTGAGACACTCTGTTATACCAAAATCCTGTCACCACCGTGTGTTAAGATCCTTGACTTACATATTTGCCCTTAATCCCAGTACTTGGAGAGAAAACCCATGTTGTTTGTCAATCTTTCATGAAAATACTCAGCACTGCACTTTCCCTGTTAACCATGAGCGGTACCTTGCTCGCACCACCTGTATCTTGTTTACCATAAGTGGTGCCACTGCTTATAGCCTTTGGTCCATAAGTGTTTTTAACCTGAACTGCTCTGTCATAAGAGGCAAAAAGCGGTACCGTGGGTAAAATGGGAAAAAGAGAAGTTTCTCAAGGCTTCTAGATCATGAGCCTTGTGTCCTCTCTTATCCCTATCATTGTGGGTCAGTTCAGCTTGAGATCCCCCATCATAGGATCTTACAGGCCACCTCATCCACAAATCTCTCAACCATTCCTATCCATTGAGCCTTAGAAATACAAGCTCATGTCCATGGTTAAGGGGGAGAACTTTAGAGGTATTGTTATGTTGTTGGATTGACCACTTGGCCTAAGCCATTTGACAGCATAGAGAGCAAAGTTGGAACTTATGGGGATGAATTGTTGGTTTCATGGAGATGCACATCAACATTAAGGCTTAATTCATTGTAAACTTCTCCATTCATCATAATGCAAAGCTGATTTTCGTCCCACATTACTGTTGTTTTGATTTCGCATGTAAATGGTGTTAGATTCCTTAGTCACTAACATGGATAAGTAGATGATGTTCTGGCAGCTTTGATGTGTTTGTATGTTTGATCTGATTGCAGGTACATAGGTTCACTATTGAAGCAGCATTCCAGGTGTTTACAACATCCAGGGAGGGTCTTCATCCTTTGTCGTTCACTCATTTGTTATGGATCTGAACCATTCAGACCAGAGGAACATCTTCTGTCTGTAGAAGGTGAAATATTCCTACTTACAAATCTAGCAACTCTGTTGGGGACAAGATATATGTATCAGTTGATATGATCTTTCTCGGTTCTTCAACTCTTGTCTGAATCTAGGCTCCATCTCCAACTCTCTCCAGTTAGATCTGCTATCTGACTCAGTGAATTTTGGTTTGAAACTTCTAGATATGTCTAGATATAAATTATTTCAACCTTTTATGCTCTTTTTTATTCTCAATCTGTCAGTTTCTACCTTTATCTGATCTTTTTCTAACTTGATCTGTCGTTCTCCTTTGTGTTTTGGATTTATACGAGGAACCGCACATGTTATGTTAGCAAGAAGCGGTGCCACCACTTGAGTCAAGTTAGCCATAAGCATGCCACCACCTGAATCCAGTGAGCAAGGAGCGGTTCTGCCTCAAAACCGCCTGTCAACAGCTTCATCTGCGTGGTGCCAGGTAGGCCCTGTTCCAGACTTTGTATTTTGACTTTTGTGTGTTTTCGGCTTACTTTTTTATGAAAATGAAGTGTATTTTTGAAAAAAAATGCTCCCTCATGGGCAAGACGGGCCATGAATTGTATATTCTGTAGTCACTTTGATTGTTCTATTCTTTCTACATTCAAAGAGAGTTTATGCTTCTTGCATTGGATTTTGCATTGTTTTCTTTGCTTGAAACCTCATTCTCTTTTCTGTAGATATTATTCATTGGAATTTGAAATATACATTTCAGTTTCATGAGTAGGTTTTTGGTTTGTTTTGGACTTGGAATGCATGAGTGATCCATGTTGTTTTGAGTCTTTATTTTCTTGGGTGATTCTTGTTTCCTTTTGCATGCTGATTTTTTCAGTGCTTGGTAGGAAAGATTGGTTCTTCGTTTCCTTGTTTGTTTCAAACAGAAGTTTTAGTTTTCTCTCTCTTTTGCTTTATTCGCAAGTTTGTTGAACGATTTTCTTCTTGTTTTGTGCATGATTATTTGAAATTCTAGATCTTACTTTAATTGAGAAGAAACATCTATTTTCAGCTTTGCGTGCATTAGAGTTAGATTTGTTTGGAAACGCTAGTGAAATCATCTTTCCATTAAGTTTTTATGCACCTTTTTCAAGCATGAAAAGATAGGAAACATTTTTGGTTTATTTATGTTTGATGTTCTCTATATCTCTTTCTTATCTGCTTTGAAGATTGTTTGAGGTGCATTGATATTTCACTTTTCATTTGAAAAGATAGAATTGCATTTGCATTTGGGTGTGCATTTTTTGGAAAAAAAAAAAAGTAAATCTCTCTCCCTCTTTTAGGTAGAATTTCAATGAACAGGAAAACTTGCATTATCATATAGACCAATGTGCATCTTCTTTAAATTCAAGTTTTCACTCCATGGTTCCACCTAAACGCACAATATGAAATTAACGCTAGTACTAGGTTAAAACTTTTAGTAATTTGAGTGATAAGTTAGAGACATGTTCGGGCGTCATTAAGCATAGGAGCTGTCGTTACTTATCTGCATTACATCCTCGGACTCGCGCGGTTCTTCCACGTACTGTCGGTATATCGAACGGCCTTTCATGTACCCTTGAGATATATAGAAATGTACTTCATGTACTCGATTGTATATAGGAAGGCCCCTTGTGAACAGTTATGCATTAGATAGCACTACTACCAATTTGAGCTCCCACTTACCTTGCATATATCGGGAGCCCTTTTAGGAATCCTCAAACCATCTTAGTTATCCTTTTGGCCTATCCTGTGAGTTTCCTGACTCTTATCCACTCCTTTCACATGTTTGCTTGTTGCTTTTAGTTTGAGTAGTACTTGCTTGTGCATGGTAGTTAGGGGGTTATTAGAGAGTTTAGAGATGGCATCCTCATCTAGGACTACCACTCAAGAGGTCCCTTTCCAAGGTGTACCTTTTGTATTCCCTCCAAGTGAAGGTATTGGTCCTCCTTTTATTGCCACTCTAAATCTTCCTAGATTAACTATAGGATTACCGGTGTGGCTGTTTAATCTGGTAATTCTTGTTACACCTAATGTCTCAAATGTCACCTCTCCTCCGGGAGAGGATCAACCTCAACCTAATCCCTCTCCTTCTTCATCGGTTGTTGCTTCATCCCTTTCTTCTTCTTCGCTTGACCAAAGCTCTATGGTTAGTAGTCATGTGGATAAGAAGAAGAAAGGGAAGGGTAAAAAGAAGAAGGATAAGAAAGAGAAAAAGCAGCAACCATCTGCTCTTGATGGTGCCCGTTCTAAGAGAACACCCGGAAAACCCAAGTTCCCTTGTAAGCTTTGCAAAGGGGACCACCTTCTGAAGGAGTGTCTTGGTCTCTCCCATGTACAAGAAGAGTGGTCTAAAAGGTACAAACCATCTGTGTCATCAACATTTGATCATCATGTTGACGATACTCCCTCAACCAGTGACCCATTGGTAAAAGGTCGTAAGGGTAAATTCTTGTATCCTTGTTTGATATGCAAGGCTATGCATCATACTTTTCTTTGTCCAAGCATTGATGAAGCTTCATGTTGGTTGGAAAATATTACTGATCATCAACAGGTGATTTCGACAAGTGATAGTAAATTATCCCTCGATTCCTCGCTGGTTGACCAAGTGATCAATTCAATTTCATCTATAATTGATCCCACTCTTCCTTCAGAGAGTGAAGTGGTCAAGTCGATGTCATCTCCACCCAATCCCGCTCTTTCATCAGAGAGTGTTAAGACTAAAGTAGTCTCTTTGACCAAATCTTCGTCTTGTTCTTCTCTTCCAGTAGAGAATGAACTTAAACCTGCTAAAGTTTTTGTGCTTCGTTCTGATTGTTCTCGACGAGAGGAAATTTTGTCTGTTTCGACAGAACCCTCTCCAAGTAGTGAGGTTATTTCCTTTAACTGGAGTAACCTAATAGAGTCTCATCTTCATTCGAGTGTTCCTTTCCAGATAGTTACGAATGTTACTGCTAGGCAGATACTTTGCACTATTGTTGACGAAGGGGCTTCTGTTAGTATTCTATCCTCAACTGCTTGGCAAGCTTTAGGTTCTCCTCAGATTGTGCCAACCACTGATCAGATACTGGCTTTTAATCGTAGGTCTATTACACCTTTAGGGACCCTTCCTTATTTACCTATTACATTAGGAGGGAAAACTGTCTGCATTGATGTTATGGTGGTCCAAGGTCCTTTAGATTTCAATATGCTCCTTGGACGTGATTATGTTTATGCCATGAAGGTTGTAGTGTCCACACTCTTTAGAGTTATGCATTTTCCCCATGATGGGAAGATTGTGACCATTGATCAGCTTTCTTTTGTTACACCCAACCATCGTGTGAATCCTAGTAATCAGACTGCCCTGAATGTGCCTCATGTTCTTGTGGTTTCTTCCCCTTCTTCTAGTTAGCTTCTTCCCATCATAGGTAAAATGGGGGGCATGGCTCTAATCTATGGACATCATAATGGAGCTAAGCCGCTAGCTTTTATGTAATGGGGGAAACCTACCAACCTCTGGATATCATGTTGGATAGGAGTAGGTTTTAGAGCATAGTTTACTTTTGGTTTCAAGCTTGTTAAAAAATAAAACCACTCCTTAAGCATAGTTTACCCTTTTGGTTTCAATCTTGCATAAAAATGAAACCATGTTCTGAGCAAAGTTCCCATTCTATGTCAAGCTCGTTAAAAAATGAAATGGATCTCCTCAAGCATAGTTTACCTTTTGGTTTCAAGCTTGCATAAAAATGAAATCATTCTTGAGCAAAGTTCTCATTCTATGTCAAGCTCGTTAAAAAATGAAATAGATCTCCTCAAGCATAGTTTACCTTTTGGTTTCAAGCTTGCATAAAAAAGAAACCATTCCTGAGCATAGTTCATTTTCTATTTCAAGCTCGTTAAAAAATGAAGTAGGTTTCCTTAAGCATAGTTTACCTTTTGGTTTCAAGCTTGCATAAAAATGAAACCATGTTCCAAGCATAGTTACCTTCTATTTCAAGCTTGCGTGAAAATGAAACAGATCCCCTTCCCTTGAGTTGAGCCTTCACTTTAGTGTTAGAACTTAAACCTTATTTTCACTTGCCCGATTCTCATTCTTCCTACCCCCCTGGTGAACATTTTCACATTAGTAACCAGGCTTTTAGGTTGGGTATGGAAGAAGATTCATCAAATGAAACAAAGCTTGGGGGCATGTCGAGCCCCTAGCAACCATGCTAGGGGTAAGCTTCGCTAGCAGTCATGCTGGGGGCCAGATTCCAACCTCTGTATATCATGTTAATGGGATTTTTCAAGCATAGTTTACCCATTGGTTTTGAGCTTGCATTAAAATGAAACCAATCTTCGAGCATTCTTTCAACTGATCTTCAAGCTTGTTAAAAACAATAAGATGGTGTTGGGCTTACTTTTCATTTTTTGTGCTCTAGCTAAAACATGAAATTTGGCTTGAGCTTAGTTTGTTACTTTTTCATGCTCTGGATTCAAACATGAAAAAGTCTAATGGAGTCCTCTTTAAACTCTTTTTAGGCTCCCTAAATACGAAAAGATTGTTGAGCGATATTGTCTTCTTCACGCTTGTTAAAGCATTCGAAGAGTTTTCTTTCCGACGGTAGGTTATCTCTTTTTCGGTTTGGATAGACTATTTACGAAAAAGGAACACTCCAGCCAATCATGACTGGAAGAGTTCTCTAAGGTATGATTTTACACTTTTTCAAGCCTTAGGGACTAAATCATACAAAAAAGGACCCTTTTGGAGTCTTCTTCCGTAATCGTTCAGACTCTCTAAACATGAACGATGTCGAGTTTTCTTTCATTGGACTCGTTAAATTAAACATTGAGAGACCTGTTTTGGGAATGAACCCCTCCTCTCTTAGGTTCGTAAAACATATGAGTTTGGAATTGTCTTTAGACAAGCCATACCGAGTGTTTGTTACCCTTTTTGAACTCGTAAAACCGAAAAGAGGCACTCATCGATCATGATGGGGAAAATGGGAAGGGAATCATTTGCAAATAAATGGCAGTAGTTTGTCGTTACCTTTGAACATGGAACTTGTCTGCACATCATGTCGGTCAATTGGGTATTCAGTTGATCTCCACGATGATCCACTTTCATGAGTCATGTCACTCCTTTGAGTCTTTCAAAAGAATGCATTGTCCACTGTTGCATTGTGTGTTTGTCCCATTCAATCATGCTGCCAAGTCTTGTGTCATGCCACCCGATGTTCAAAGGGAAGTTGAAGAAGTTTACCTCTGCAGTCAAAACAGTCTCTGTGTCAGTACTTTTGAGTCAGTCTTGCAGTTACTACATTCACATCATTCCAGAACTATATTCCGAGTTTTGTGTCGTCGATGTGGGACTCATAATGGCCCTCCTTCGATGAGACTATTCTTGTCCACATTAGCTCATCATCCGGGAACTAGTCCTAGAAACAAAAACTCAGTACCTTGAGATCTGTATGCCTTAATGACAGATTCTCTCGCTCTCGACACAGGTTCACATCATTGACCTTTGATCGATAGAATCAATTGGGTGTTCGACATCAAGACATCTATTCACACTTAGTAGATTGTACTAGGGTACCTTGGGAATCATTGACATCAATGGTGATCTCCCTCGTACTTGTTAACGGTTCACACCATTGGCTGGTAATCAAGTGGTTTCTACCATGTTCGACTTCAGATCATTGTAATCACATGGATAGAATCGTACTTTGTGGAAGATGAAATGAAGACCCTGGGTATTTGTTTAAAGCGCTCATTGCTTTTCCCCAGGTTGCGATGGAGTTTTGTATGTCTAGCATGGATCCACATTTGTATGGTTGTGGCTATGCTCAAATTTGCATCTGAATGACATGGATCTACATTGTATGTCTAGTATCTATGTCAAAGTATGAGTCCTCTATCACATGGATCTACATTGTATTCTAGTAGCCATGATTGTTTATTCCTCTCATGGATCTACCATGTATTGTTCTGCAGCCATGAGTTGGTTACTTGTGTCTATGAGTCAAAATTATTGATGTACTACAGATGCCTACTTGACTACATGCTCCAATCGAGCCGACATTTTTACCTCGTAGCGACAACTTGTTATCTCAAAGCTCTCGTTTATCGTATCCCTCTAAGACTCATGCTTTGGGGGGCATCCTGTTATACCAAATTCATGTCACCACCATGTGATAAGATCATTGACTTACATATTTGCCCATAATCCCAGCACTTGGAGAGAAAACCCATGTTGTTTGTCAATCTTTCATGAAAATACTTAGCACCGCACTTTCCTTGTTAACCATGAGCGGTACCTTGCTCGCACCGCTAGTTTCTTGTTTACCATAAGTGGTGCCACCGCTTATAGCCTTTGGTCCATAAGTGTTTTTAACCTGAACCGCTCTGTCATAAGAGGCAAAAAGCGGTACCATGGGTAAAATGGGAAAAAGAGAAGTTTCTTGAGGCTTCTAGATCATGAGCCTCATGTCCTCTCTTATCCCTATCATTGTGGGTCGNCCATCATAGGATCTTAGAGGCCACCTCATCCACAAATCTCTCAACCATTCCTATCCATTGAGCCTTATAAATACAAGCTCATGTCCATGGTTAAGGGGGAGAACTTTAGAGGTATTGTTATGTTGTTGGATTGACCACTTGGCCTAAGCCATTTGAGAGCATAGAAAACAAAGTTGGATCTTATGGGGATGAAGTGTTGGTTTCATGGAGATGCACATCAACACTGAGGCTTAATTGCTTGTAAACTTCTCCATTCATCTTAATGCAAAGCTAATTTCCGTCCCGCATTACTGTTGTTTTGATTTCGCATGTAAATGTTGTTATATTCCTTAGTCACTAACATGGATAAGTAGATGATGTTCCAGTAGCTTTGATGTGTTTGTATGTTTGATCTGATTGCAGGTACACAAGTTCACTATCGAAGTAGCATTCCAGGTGTCTACAACATCCAGGGAGGGTCTTCATCCTTTGTCGTTCACTCATTTGTTCTAGATCTGAACCATTCATACCAGAGGAATAGCTTCTGTCCGCAGAAGGTGAAATATTCCTGCTTACACACTCTATGGTCATTTTTGAGCTTCCGGTCACTCTGCTTGTATTGTTTGTTTAGTCGTAGAGAAGATTCAAAGAACCTGTAGCTAAGTGCACAGTAGTGTAGGAGAGATTAAGTTTATCAAGGCTGTGTGCGGATTGACATTAGAGTCATAAAAGAGATCAAGTCGATCTAGGTTGTGTGTGGATCATTAGTATAGTCAAGTAGAGAAAGAATAGTGAATAGAAGATTAGAGAGCATGAGAAGAGGAAGAAGTTTGTATAGATAAGAAAGAGAGATCTAGAACAAAGTCTGCAGCTTAGTGCGCAGACCAAAGGTGCCATATATTTCTCATGCCAGATGAAGAGCACCTTTGTGGTTTTTCTTGGATGGGTTTCCACATTAGATATTGTGTCAAATGTGTGAATGATGAATGTGCTTGAGTTGCATATATATGTTATTGTGAATATGTGTTTATGTATTTGCTTATGAATGAGTTTATATGTATTTGTTGCACTGTTATTGTTGAATGTGCCTATGGTGCATCGGATTTGTTTTTATAATACATGTCGAAGGACGAGTAGTTTCACAGTGTAACTGTGTAAAACAAGTATAAATATCCCACCCACCAGCCTCTATCAAGCACCTTGGTAGAACACCAAGGGACTGGAAATCCCTCACCCAATTACGGAAACCTAGTTTTGGAAGTTATCCATTAGAAAGATATCTCAGGTGAGATTGCATCTTTATCGCAGGTGCTTCTGACTAAGCCTTACTCTATCGGGTCAATATCTTGGGCTTTGTTGGATGCAAGGGGGGGACTGAACCTCAATCGAAGAGGGCACAAAGCCAACAAGTTATATATATGATATGTATTAAGGAATTTAGCTGATGTTAAATGTTGTTGAGGAAGCATTTTATATGTTGTAGATGGTCTCCATTCATCATGTCATGTTCTAAACTATTTCATGTACTTTTTATGAGTTAAAATGGAGCTAGCAATGTCATTTCCCCATAAGCAATTTTAATGAAATTTATCATACGAATGTTGTGCTTTTTAACCAGTTTGAAGAACTAATACCCACGATTAATTATAGCCCCTGATGTCTAATATTCATCCCCACACTCTATTCTCAAAGTTGGTAGGTTCGTACTGCATTTAGAGAGACAAAAGTGTCATCTGCCCTTCAGGGTTTAACATCGGTTTCCTAGTGTTTTTGTCCTTCTTTCCCTGTGGCCAAAATCAAGTTGCATAATTAGGTATCTTTTTTGGCTGTGTGCATGCCATGCTCTCCCCGTGCTATGAGCTTCCCAAGGTGATCTGCACCTGCGTGTATCCTTGTGTTGCAGCATTTCTCCTCTGGATCGTGACTTGGGAGGCAGTCTAACCATAGCAGGCATCTATATCTGCTTGCATAGCATCCTCTAGATCGTGACTTGGGAGGAGGTCTGACCATAGCAGGCATCTGGATTTGCATGCAGGATGATTAGGCCTTAAGAGTTAGATCTAGTGATATCGTTGGTCAATGGGGCTAGAGATGCGTGGGATGCCCAATGTCCAACTTTCAAAAGTCTTTGAAAAGCTTGTTTCCGACCATGGAAAAAAGACTCTAAAGGGAGCTCCTCCTAAGTTTGTCAAACGAATCGAGGATGTCCCAGTGGTAGCACTACCGCCAGAGGACACAATCTGGGTGGCCCTCTCTCTAGCAGAGCGGGCTTTGATTGGACAATTCATGGGCCTTTGGACATCCCCAAAATCCACAGAGAACTGGGTCCAGAGGAACTGGAGACCATTGATCTCAAAAAACATTGCATCTTACTCAGTCGAGAGAGGTTACTTCCTTTTCTATTTCAAAGCTAAGGAGGATAAAGATCTCATCTTTCAAAATGGTCCTTACTTCATGGGACCTCAAGGTCTTTACTTGAATAACTGGACTCCGGACTTTGATCCCGAGGCAAACATCCCTAAAGCTGTCCCAGTCTGGGTCAGGCTCCCAAATCTCCCAATGCATTGCTGGAACCCAAATTCGCTCAAAGCAATAGGGAATACGCTAGGAAGGTACATAGATATGGCAAGCCTAAAATAGAAATACGCTTGTGCACGCATCTATGTTGAGGTGGATCTAGAAGCTAGATTACCAGAGGCAATCAAGCTCATAGTAGGGAGCTGGTTTCACTATCATAGGCTGGACTACGAGAAACTCCCTTTCAAATGTAGAGGGTGCCCTGAATATGGACACTTCTTCCAAAACTGCCCAAAAAAACTAGAAGACCAGCAGGAAAAAGAGGAGGGTTAGCAACCATCCAGGAAGAGCAAAGCCAAAGCTAAAGCTGGAGAAATGCAAAGAAAAGAACTTGGGGGAAAAGCACACAATAAATCCATCCTGGAAGATAAGGACATTGAGGAAAGGAGCGAAACAAGCAGCATAAAGGAAAAAACTAGTAGTGGGGAGGAGAAGGAGCAGGAAATAGAGGCAGTCTTGCCAGATCCGCCTGAGAACATCACTCCTACAAAATCAAGGGAGGGAGAAAAAGAAAGGGGGATCCAAGAAGGGTCAGAAGAGGAACAAGATGATGAGGGAGAGGAGGAAGAGGAAGGAGAAATAGAGATGGCTACTTCACGTACGAAGAAGGCAAGAGGAAGAAGATCCACTAAGAAGGTGCGCAAGCAAGCCACTTACAAGGATATGTTGCAAGGTTCTCAACTAACTTTGGAAAAACTTCTACGAAACCCCAGGAACACAAGGTAGACAGGGCATCACCAGAAGGGGATTCCCGCTCCCACTAAAAGTAAGTAATGAAGGTCCTCTCCTGGAACTGTAGAGGTCTGGGAAGCAAAGATAAGGAAGAAGCAATGGAAAACCTTATAAAATCAGCCCAACCAGACATCATGCTGATCCAAGAGACCAAGATGGAGAAAGATGTCTTTCTCTAAGTATGTGCAAATTTCTAGAATAAAGGAGGGAAGATAGCAGTCAGCTCAAGGGGTGCCTCCGGTGGAATAGGTACACTCTGGGATGACCAGAAATATGAACTTCTTGAAAACAAGCAAAGTCAACACTAGATTCATACTACATTGCTGCAGAAAGACACAAACATTCAGGTAAGAGTCTTCAACATTTATGTGCCTAATAATTATGTTGAAAAGAAAACCTGTTGGAACCTTATTCGGGATGAAAAAAGTAATCTACTAGGCAATGTCATCTTAGTTGGTGACCTAAATATCATTCTTAATCAAGAAGAAAAGAGAGGCGGATCTGTGGTCAGGGATCCACTCAGGGAGCATGTTGATGATTTAATTTTGGATTGGGGGCTATCAAATATCATTCCTGCCAAACGGAAGTATACATGGAACAATAAAATATTGGGCCCAGGGCATATTACCACCAGGATGGATCGCTTTCTGGTCCAAGATTCTTTTCTCTTATTGGGAGTGAACTTCTCTTCTAAAATCCTGGTGTTTGGTGGCTCTAATCACAAACCTATACTGCTCAATGTGAGGAAGGACCAAAATCTTGGACCTATACCCTTTCGCTTCAGCCCCCTTTGGATCCCCCACGTCGATTTCAGGAAGGTAGTTAGTGAAGCTTGGAAGGCTCTCGTCTCGAGTTCGCCATTCTTCATCTAGGAAGAAAAGTTGCACAGAACTCAATGGGCGCTCAAAGCTTGGGCAAAAAATATTAAATATCCAAGTATTAATAAAGAGGAAGCCACTCTAAAGCTTGAGTCCCACCAAATCGCTATGGAGACTAAAATCATCATGGAGGAGGATCAATGCAAATAAGTCATACTTCAGCAAGAGCTCCTCGTCGCATGCAAACATGGGGCTGAGTAAGGGAGGTTGAAGGTTAGGTGTCTATGGCTCCAAGCTGGAGATTGCAATTTCAGTTTCTTTCACAAGCAAGAAAAAATTCAAAACGTCGAATGAGATCCACATATAGGATAAAATTATTAGTGACTTTGAAGATATCAAAGCTGAAGCTAGCCATCACTTCAGCAACATCTAAATGGCAAAGGATGAGCTAATCGCTGATGGAGAGATTATGGCTCTAATTCCTAATCTTCTTAGAAGAAAGGACAACATGAACCTGGTTAAGAGTATCACGATTGAAGAGATTAAAGAGATCGTGCAAGAAATGAATGAAGATAAATCACCTGGTCCAGATGGTTTTAGTGCCTCCTTTATCAAAGCCTATTTGGATATTGTCCAAAAGGACATTCTCAAAATGGTGAAAAAATCCCAGAACTGTGTCAAAATAGGTGGCAGTACCAACTCAACATTTCTAGCCTTGATTACCAAAGAGAAAGAAGCGAGCTCTTTCGACAGATTCCGTCCAATCTCCCTATGCAACATCGAGTATAAGATTATCACCAAATTGATGGTTGATAGGCTTAAAGATATTCTCCCTGGTATCATTCTGGAGAATCAAGGTGGTTTTATTAAAGGTAGGTAAATTTGGGATAATATTATCCTCGTCCAGGAGGCAATTCATTCCAGCCTCAAGAATGGAGAAAAAGGTATGGTGGTGAAGATCGATCTAGCTAGTGCGTTTGATAGAGTCTCTCGTTCATTTCTTCTTAATGCAATGGAAAGATTTGGCTTTGATCCAAGCTTCATCAAATGGGTGAAGGCCTATATCAGTGCACCTTGGATCTCTCCTCTCATAAATAGAAGAGCGGCTAGATTCTTTCAAGCTTCTAGAGGACTGAGGCAGGGCTGCCCATTATCACCTCTACTATATGCTATCTAGGCTTTCATACTCAGTCTCCAACTCGAACAAGCTAGGAGAAACCAGGACTTAATAGGCATCAGTATAGCCTGGGGAACCAAAAGCATCAATCATGCATAGTTTGCAGACGATACTATTCTGCTTGGGGGAGCAAGTAAGATCATCGCTAGAAGATTTAAAACATAACTGGATCTCTTTTGCCAAGCCTCTGGGAGTAAACTTAATCTCAGGAAAAGCACGATTTACAACTTGAACATCAACTCGAGGGAGATGTCGGGGATATCTCGGACTCTTGGAATTGAAGGAGTCACTATTTGGCAATCTTTTAAATATCTTGGGATTCCTATTTTCAAAATCAAACCAAAGTGCTCGGACTGGAATCCGTTAATTAAAAAAATAAGGAAAAAAATTATGGCCTGGGTCGCGATTTGGCTAAACCTAGCTAGGAAAATGGTGTTGATTAAATCGGTTCTCAATAGCTACCCACTATATTAGTGTTCTATTTTACTAGCCCCATCCAAAATCTTAGCAAAGATAGAGTGTATATTGAGATCCTTCCTTTGGCAAGGAGGGAAGAATGGAGAAGGAAAAAAAATTTCCTTGGTCAGTTGGAAAAAAATAAAAATGCCCCGGACAGAAGGAGGCCTCAACCTCAGAGATCTGAAATTTCAAAATCTAGCTCTGGGAGCTAAATTGTTGTGGAAGTTGGTTGACCAAAATCCATCTTGGAGCAGCAAGGCAATCTGGAAAAAATATTTCAACGGACCTAGACTTTGGTGCCTGGAATCAGCTCCTAAAAGCAACGGTGGCTCCCCTAGTTTCATTCTTTGTAAGAAGGCACTGGAAAAATTCAAGGAAGATCTGTATTGGGTGCCCGACAACAGCAAGAAGATTATGATTTGGAATGATCCAGTGTTGGGGAAACCCCTTCCTCCCCCTCTCCCAGCTCTCAGAATATGGCTTGACAGGAATGGTATTTGCACATTATGGGATGTAGCTCTTTGGGAACCGATTTCTCCTTTCAGGTGGATCGAATGGAAATTGCCAGACTGTCCGATGGAGATGGAGGATGAGAAAACCCAATTCTTGGATTACCTTTCAGGTATGGCTCCTATGGCCAAAGATATCAAGGATATATGTGGTTGGGGAAGCTCCGGTCATTATACATCGGCCATTGGTTATAAATTTTACTCAACAATCACTAGTGTTTCTCCCAATCCTTCAAGCTGGAAGAAGTTGTGGGAAGCCCCCATGCTGCCTAAAATAGACTACTTCTATTGGACTCTACAGCACTGTAGAATTCTGACAGGAGAGAATTTGCAAATTCATGGCATTGAGGGGCCATTCAGATGCCCAATGTGCCGAGCCAATTCAAAAACCATTATGCATCTATTCTTATTCTACCAATTCGCCAGAGAAGTGTGGGACACTCTCATCACTCCTTGGTTCGGCCAGGTGAATTTATCGAATAATGTTCAATATTGGCTGGTGAAATGGAAAAGGACTTCAAAAGCGACCTGGTGTATGAAAAAGGCATAAAACAGAGCTAGTTGATGCTCCTCGAACTGATTTGCTAGCATTTATGGATAGAATGGAATCACGGGATTTTTCAAAACCAAGAGCATTTGCCAGGGCAAATCGTGACCAAAACGTAGGCCCTTATGGGTGAGATATTAAAAATTAATCAGATTCCTCGGAATAAAGCCAAGATTGAGGATAACGAATTCAAATGGATGCAATCTTTCAATGTAGCAAATATCAGCATAGACCCTGGTTCGAAGAGGTTGGAGATATGGGAAATCAGACTGAATAAGTCCCAATTTGGGAATTGGTTGAAAGAAAGAGAGGTGTTTAAATTATTTTTTGATGGCACCTCAAAGGGGAATCCAATGATGACGGGAGGCAGGGGGATCATTATCAGTCCGGAAGGGAGATAAGAAGTGGAATTTTTCTGGAATATCGAAACTGATTCCAATAATATGGTTGAATCATACAGGGTATGGCAAGGTATCAAGCAGTTGAAAGCGATAGGTATTGAGGAAGCTAAAGTTTTTGGAGATTCCCGGTTACTAATCTAGGCATTGAATAGAGCAAGCTGTAGCAAGAACCTGAAGCTGTCCATGATGATTAAAAGAATCAAGGTCTTTTCTAAGTCTTTCCGGCGATTAGAATTATTTCGTGAGCTAAATGAAGGGGTAGATATTGCAGCTAATAAGTCAATGGATTTGAATGAGAATGAGCTGGTTAATCTTCTTATATATTCGGATATTCCTCCTTAGACTCATAGGTTATTGCAATGTATGTGGTTGTTCCAGATCCGTTTAAGAGAAGTAGATGTCTTTAAGAACTGGTTTGTTCAAAACTAGTTAGATGCAATTATTTTCTCTCCTTTTTAATATATAACTGATTTTGTCAAAAAAAAATCAAGTTGCATAATTAATTGGAAATTTTATGAGCATTAGTATTATGTATTAGGATGTCCTAATACCCCTCAATCTCTTCCATACATAATTTGAAGTCATTTGCGCGCATTTGGGTCAAATTGGGTTTCATTAGTCTAAAGCTAGAAATTGGCCAAAGTTGTGCAAACATGAGTAACACGTAAAAATGAATTTCTGAATCAACCATTGAGTGTCTAAGGTCTATTACTATGTGTTAAATCCCATAGTATCCCTCCATAAGAATTTTGGAAATGTTTGGTGGTGTTTAGAACCAAACCAAGAAGGACTAGTCAACCGCATTTTCCTAGTAAATTTGCATTGTTTCTCCTTTATCCCAAAAACGGTTGCATAGGTCTAAAGTAAAATACAAAGTGTCCATAAACTCCCTTGGTATGTTTTAAGACTCACCATACCACTTCCTTTCAAATTTAGGACCATTTGCTGAAAGTTGGAACCGTTTAGAGTCATGACTAGTTAAGCTTGAATTTGCCCAATTTGTAGTTTTCTCCAAAATCCCAAGTAGGGACATTACAGTGGTATCGGATCATGGTACTTGCACTTGTGCATTAAGACCATCCATTAAATAAAAATTTGCAGCCATGTCTTACTTTTATGATGACTCCTCTGGAGATGATTATGAGCAATATGAAGACAAATGTGAATGGTATTAGGAAGAGTTGTCATCTTGTAGCACTTCTTACGATTTGAGAAGGGATGAGGATTATTCTCCTAACCATGTGTAGTATGAATATGTATGTGCCAAACCAACATGAGCCAATCCTATGGATGAATTATAAATTTTGAGAGAAACATGTAAAACTTTACCCCAACATTATCAAGCATATCTTAATGTGATGGGAGAGGCATCTAAGATCTACCCTTTTGAAGACTTTGATGAGTGTGCATTTGGATTTAGGCGTAATAGTGCAGATGTGGAATCATTAAAGAAAAATAAGCCTACTTGTGAAAAGAGCAAAGACTTATCTCGCCCTGTAAATGAGGAAGCTATAAAAACTTATAAGGACATCATGTGGAAGAAGTTTTGTTCTAAAGGAGATGAAAAGAGCTTAGATACACCATTAAAGGAAGAGGAGCATCAATCACCTCGAGATGATTGTAGATAACAACATGAAGAGGAAGGTGCAGACAAGCACACAATCCTTACTAATCGGGGTTGTGCAAATCAAAGAGAATTTACTGAAGGATCATTGAACTATGAAGGACTACCTACTGACGGGTTCTCACAACTCTATGTTGGTGACATATCAGATTTGAAAATGTTGTTGCAATAAAAATTTCTCATAGGCATGAAGATGAGTACCTTATGACAGATAATGAAGAACCAAGATCAACTTCCCCATCACTGCTTGAGCTTCAAGAAGTTGATCAAATCAAGAAGAAATAAGAAGTGGAGGTTCTCTCCCATGAACCATCCTTCATTGAAGGGTCTTTGAAGATGAGTGAAGGGAATAACCATGAGGCCCTTAGCATACTTAATGACACTAAAGCATTGGTGTCAAAGTCTTGTTGGAAATTTTCTTCATTAGAGGAGCCGTCCTTCCTTGAGACATGGAGAAGATTCAAAGAGCAATGTGCAACATCGAAGGTAATTTCATGTTTTTGCTTTTTGATAGAAACAATTTGGTCGATATTAATTAATGGTTGCATGAAGCATACTTGAATAATAATGAGGAAATTCATAAGCTCAAAATTCAAAATGAACAACTTCTTGAGAGGTTGCAAGATACTTGTTCTTCCTCCTATGTTTCAGATAGTCATATGGTAGATTGACTGGAGGATTCTCATGACATCAGGGATCATGAGAAACATGGAAAATTGCAGGTTCTTTATGTGTTTGAATATGAACTTGAAGAAATCCAATCACTTGTTGTGGTGGAAGAGGAACTTGATTTTCCTCTTGAAAATGGTTACACACTTTTTGAAGAAGTGCATGATTCCACTACCTTGGAACCAACATATGAGGAAAGTGTCAGACTTTTGAGGGAGATGTGTGTTCCTACCCCTATGGATCCTTCACATGATGAAAATTTTGCACTTTCTAATCATTCGGGTGAGTTGGTTCTTTCTCCTACATCCTACACTTCCACATTTTGCAACATTCATCCTACTGAATTATGGGTCAAAGGTTTCTTTTTGATGGTGCCACATGAGGAGTATGGGATTCCTATCTCTCTTTTTTATGATGACATGACTAGAGTGCCGTCTTATTTACATTTTTAGAAGCATCTTTTGTTACATCATGATGATATACATATTCATGGGTTTATTAATGAGACTTCTTTGAGCCACTTGGAGTCCTTGTGTTTTCTTTATTCCTTATTTGGTTCAAATTTTGGTGGAGGTTCTTCATTCACTTCTTGGATGAAAGAACACATGGTTGATTATTATTTTGATGCATCTTACATTCTTTTGGAGAAACATAATAGGACTTGGAATCCTCGCCTATGTCATTGGAGCAGATTTGATATAATACTCGATGCTTGTGTATATGGGCCACATGATGATCTACTTACTTGGATGTACAAGCACTGTCATGATCCTTTGATAAGGTACCTTCTTGATGTACAATGGTATGATGTAGTTATGTACTTTAATTTTCTATCTTTTGTACTCGTGATGTTTGGAAGGGTGCAATACAAGCAATGGGATCCGAGTATTTCTTGGTTTCAATTTTTGGGGCAACAAGAAGTAGGGGATATTGAGTCACCACTTGAGAAAGTGATTGTAATCATAGAAGAGTAGCAACAAGCATGGTGGTTCCTCTTTGAAACTTTCTTGGAATCTTGGAAATTTCAAGTTTTGCAACTCAGTATCAACTTCAAAGAATTATATGGAAGCAAAAAGGGTTGAAAGTTCATAAAAAGTTTCCAAAAGATGGAGGTAAAGATTATTTGTGCAATTTTTGTTTTAATTGATTTTCTTAATTCTTTTGGTGCTAGTGGTGATGTCACAGGAGATATCAATATTCAAAGATCCGTGTATCTTTACTTTTGGAAACACACAAATGTAGTACATGAGTGCCACTACTCCAATTGCAGCTAAGGTTTGAAGAAAAGTTTTGGAAGGAAAGAAGGTTATTCAAAATATATGTTTTAAATTGCTTGAGGACAAACAATCTTGATTGGGTAGGATTGTCATGTCCCCAGTAAAATAATTTCCAAATAAGACTATTTGCAAATAATGTCCCACCAACCTACTAGTTCCCTAGGTTGAGATGGAGACATAAATTTTGTAATAAGGGGATATGGGACCCAAAATGACTTTAATTTACCATATTCATAATTAAATGGGTCACATAAATGATAAATTCTAAGATAATAAGGTCACATGGGTTCATAAANAGATTCCCCACACACTTGGCATGATCTTCATCCAAATTCGAACACATGGGTAATGTAACATTATTGGAGGGTGATGTGGTGTCAAATATCATATAATGATCCAAGGAATTTGATTAGATAAAGGAGAGTAACTCCCATGGAAGAGGAAGAGACTAGAAGACAAGGTGTGCCACTTGGAGGGAGATTCCATGCGCTCTATGACAACAAATGATGAAAGATTATATGGCAAGTATGAAAAATTCAGACCTATTGCAGACACATGACAAATATGACATGGCAGGGCTAAAAATAACCACCGAGAGGTTGAATTTGGGGTTTAGAGGCAGCCATTCGAATTGGGGAAAGAATTGGAGCATGAAGAGGAAGACAAATGTCACGAGAGTTACTAAACCACTAAGATGAGATGGAGGAATCTCATTGAGGGAAATTGGACCTTATGAAGCCTAATGAAGTTAATAAAAGGATTTCATGAGGAATGAGAATGGATTTTTATCATGTTTTAATTATCCTTTGGCATTTTGGAAATATTTTGCTTGTCCATTGCACATTGAGCGTTCACTCTCCCTGCTTGTGAACCAATTTTGAGGGAGTTGGATTCCTTTCCGAGTTGGTTGATGAAAATGCCATTCAAACCTCTCATTGGAACTTAATGAAGGATTTTTATTTTCAGGTTGAAGGACCATATAGTCAAATTCTCATTTATTCCCCTATTCCCTCATTCCTTCTTATCCATTCTCCCACACTCCCATGTTGAGGGCGCACTTGTTGGAGCGGTGTTTGTGCTTTGCTGAGTATATTTGGTTCCCAAGCTGTGAAATATGATGTAAGGCTATGTAATATCATGTCCATATACTCTGTAAGTCGAAATATTAGAAACACATGTATGAAAGGCTTGCATTCCCATGCTCTTGAATGACTAGATTTCATGTATTTGACTTCCATTTTGGAAAGAGTTGCATAAAAAATTTGTATGAGGACATTTCTAAGAGTTTGATGATTATTTGGAAGCAATATATGATGCATGTATATGCACTCTTATTTCCATATTCTCTGTAAGTCGAAATATCAGAAATCCATGGGTGAAAGGCTTGCATTCCCATGAGTTCGAATGACTAGTTTTCATGTGTTTGCCTTCCATTTCGAAGGAGTTATATATCTGATATGTATTAAGGAATTTATCTGATGTTAAATTTTGTTGAGGAATCAATTTATATTTTGTATATGGCCTCCATTCATCATGTCATGTTATGAACTATTTCATGTACATTGTATGAGTTAAAATGGAGCTAGCAATGGCATTCCCCCCTAAGCAATTTTACTGAAAGTTATCATACAAATGTTGTACTTTATAACCAGTTTGAATAACTAATACCCATGATTAATTACACCCATTATGTCTGATATTTATCCCCATACTATGTTCTCAAAGTTGGGAGGGTCGTACTGCATTTGGAGAGCCAAAAGTGGCATCTACCCTTAGGGGTTTTAACATCGGTTTCCTAGTGTTTTTGTCCTTCTTTCCCTATGGCCAAAATAAAGCTGAAAAATCATTTGGAGAGTGTATGATAATTAATATTATGCATTAGGATTTCCTAATACCATTCAATATCTTTATACATAATTTGAAGTCATTTGGGTGCATTTGGGCCAACTTGGGTTTCACTAGTATAAAGCTAGAAATTGGCCAAAGTTGTACAAAAATGAGTAAAATGTAAAAATGAATTTATGATTCAACCATTGAGTGTCTGAGCTCTGTTAGTATGTGTTAAATCCCATAGTATCTCTCGATAAGAATTTTGGAAAGGTTTGGTGGTGTTTGGAACCAAACAAAGAAGGACTAGTCGACCACATTTTCCTATTAAATTTGCATTGTTTCTCCTTAACCCCAAACAAGGTTGTAGAGGTATAAAGTCAGATACAAAGTGTCCATAAACCACCTTGGTATGTTTTAAGGCTCACCATACCATTTCCTTTCAAATACGAGACCATTTGGTGAAAGTTGAAACCCTCTAGAGTCATGATTAGTTAAGCTTGAATTTGCCCAATTTGTACTTTTCTCCAAAATCCCAAGTAGGGACATTATGTAATAGTCGATAGTCACCGAAGTTTGTGCAGAGAACAAGGCAAAAGTTGTGAAATTCATAAGACCTCTAACCATATTGGTTCCACTCCTGCAACTATAAAAGAGAAGCGCAAGTCAAAGAGAGGGCATCATGGCATCGAAGAGTCTTGTCATCAAGCGATAGATCCCTAGTATGCGAACAACGAGTCAAAGTCAGTGAAAAAACAAGCATATTGTAAGTTTTTGGATTTGTATTTGGGTTAATGGATTGTGGGTTTGGATGATGTATTCATTCTACAACAGGCCATCCTATAGGCTAAAGTATTATGGTTGTAGAGCCAATTGTATAAGATGGAATGAAGACTATTGAATCAATAAAGATGAAGATTTATTGGGCCCCCAAATTTTATGACTATATATCACAACGTTATGAATAATATCTAATTATTCTTTCTTTTTATTTATGATGTTTTCCTAACTTTTTTTCAGTTGCTAAATGGATATATGTGGAATACATGTTGTAGAATAGTGTTATGCATAAGTGCTCTTTCAATTTATCCTTGTAGTTAACCCTCCTCTTCGTTAATAGGTCTGGGCATTGCTTTGGGTTAGACCTTTTCCTTCATGGGATTGAATATTCCAACACTCTAGACTACAACGAGTCCCTTTACTGGAACCTATGCAAGAACCCTATTCTTATTAGTTTTTGTGCCAACATACCTGCTCATAATAAAAATGCTTCATTCTCTGCTAATCAACAAACTCTCATATCTTGGAGCAAGGATAATTGTAATATACAACCATTGAACATTTTTAAATATGAATCAATGATTGGGTCACTTGCTTTGAGATGGTACCACAAAGGTGTCCCTATTGGCCTTTGTCAGTACATAGCTCTAACTTCTAGAATAGTAAAATAATCCTACTTAGTAGTGTACTCCAATTATTTTTATGCCCACTTTGCATCAACCTGCACCATCTGGACAAGTTTCTCAAGTATGTCACATCCAATAGGAACCCAATGATATTTTTTTGACTTTATCCTCGCCTTCATATTTTCTTGCGATTAGGCTTTCCCTAGTGTTTTTTGTGCCCTCTCGAAGGGTTGGTTCATCAACATGTAATAAATCTAGAATTTGATCACATTTATTTTTTGAAACAACAACAACCTTCTTGTATGATGAGTAACCTTTACATGCATTGACTTCAAGTAATTTATTGAGTAATTTGTTCAAACTTGGTTATATCTTGACCATGTTTTCCTAGTGTTAATGGATGTCTATAGCTAGATCTAAGCCAATATTTCCTCATATATCCAAAAACAAACTCAAATGCACATATAAGCCCATATATCCAAACATCAATGCATGTTACCACGTTCTCATTAAAAGTATCTTTCCCACTATTTGTACATGATCTTGTAGAGCTCAAATAATACTACCTATTCCTTATATTATTCACCCATTCAAAGAATAGATGAAAATAATCATAAGTTATTCCACTTGGTTTTGTCAGGGTATCTTTCCTTACGAATGCCAAAACGTCTTTGTTGTTAGTTCTAACTTCTCTTCATAAACACCCTCCATCGACTCTCTGTTCAATAGTTAATATACATATATTGCATTAGAGTTTAATGGGCATCCATGTTGGGTGGTGCTCCACCGTATTTAAGGCAAATTTGATTTGGAGTGATTATTTAGGAATGCAGGTCTCCTTTCCTTCAATTAGAGGTAGCTTTGAGCTGGACATTATTCAAAAGATAATTTAAACCATGATGATGTGGTTTCCATGTCTATCTCCATTAGGGTTGTCTACTACACTTGCCTTTTCATTAACCAAGAATCTGCATGATCATCATTATCATAAATTGTCTTGTTGTATTTTGGGAAATGCTTCAACTAGGGGTCTCATGTTACAACCACAAATTCACTCTAAATATGGCCATGGCAACTTTTCATAAAACGAAGAAAAACATGGATACTATTTCTTTAATAAAGAGTAATAATATGGCATTTGCTACGTAGAGGAAAAGGGTCATGCTTATAAGTATTGATGTGGACTCTTTCTCCCAATGTTTTGTTCATAGAATATCCAATATTGCATGCACCCTTCTTTATGGGTACTTCATCTCTAGGATGTATAGGCAACAAATTCTTTACCAAATTTCAAGTGGGGTTATGAGATTTAGGAATTTGAGACTCTTATGAGCTTTAGGAATTTATCCATTGAGTTGGGGATCCCTTTCTCTTAAGGTCTTTGTAATCTTTGGCATACATCATTCATCTCTCCAAATAGTTTGTAGACAAAGTAATTTTAGATGGACAATTTGCTCATTAACTCCTATGGGAATGTCAACAAATGTATTCATGAGTAGCATAGTATTATACTCATAACAAGATGGAAATTTCACAATGAAGAAGAGGTGCTTATATTTTCCATTAGATGAATACTAAGAAAGTGATTGAGACAAAGCAATTTCCACCAATTGTAGGCAGTTCATTGTAGATGCTACCCACTAGCCATGCTATGCAACCATTGAGGAAAAGAAGAAAATTCAAAATTCTAAGGCTAGTCTCTCCATCTCAAAAGCAAAAAAAATATATCAATCAGGTAACCCGCTGTTGAGTTCTTTAACCATACAAGCCTTTGGCACCCATAATACCCACCCCACACAACACAAGGAAGACGCTTCCTTCTCAACTCAATTGTTCCTCGTAAGTCCTTCTCTCCAGTGCCCTTAAGTGTGAGCATAAAGGTCCAAGCTACTGTTTATTTTAAATTAAACTTTAATAGGGCTTGGTCTTTTAAACACATAATGTACAAAATATTCTATAAGGTTATGGATGATGAATCTCTACCAATCAACCTAGTCTCCCATTACACTCAATTCTTCTCTTTAATATCTCAATTTTTTCCATTTCCATTATATTATTCTTCACAATATTCTACTTAAAAATCTTAAAACATATTTATGTAATGTCTTTGCCTCTTGTTCCATTGAGATTCCTCTCCTCCTAAAGATGGACTCAGCTCTGCATTTTGAAATGTATGTAGAGTACACAAATCACACACAAGTTTCTCCATATGAATCTCCGTTAAGGTTCTACTTGTTATTTTTCATGGCAAAACAATCATTGAGCATAGCAGTGCATTCTAAGAAGATCCTTCCTCCTTGTCTATTCCAATGCCTCCAAGAAGATCCTCCTCCTTCCTTCCTATTCTCCAAGAAGATCCTCTTTCTCCAATGGTGCACTCATCCCATAACCTTCTCCAATTTTAATTATCTTCCTTTTATCAATATGCCCCACCTTTCTAATTCAAAATACTCTCCTTGCATGTGGGGATATGGAATGAGAGGGTTCTAATACAACTTTTCTTAGCTTCTAAAATGAAAGGAATAAGTTAGTAGGATGCGAGAGGTGGTTACTTAAATCTAAGAGGTATTTAGCTCTCCCAAAATGATGGACGATTTCCACTCGACTTTTCATATCTCCAACTAACTGAAGGTTGGGCACAACATCAATATTATAAAAGGGTGAACGGTTGGAGGAATGGTATGGTAGATAGAAAAGTAGGCACCAAGCATCCCTTCATAGCCCCTTATATTCCCCCTCTATTGGTATCGCAACTCCTTTAATTTCTTGTTCTCAATTAACTTTCCTCATACCATTATTATTATTATTTTTAATTATTGAAAATATATATGCCTTTACATTCACTAGCCAATCCTTGGCCTTGAGCTCCACACTAGGAATTTTTATAAGACATATACATAATTAGGTCCAAACATTCAAAGGGTCAAAATCGAGACATTAGATCCCCCCCTCCCCACCCCCTTGGATAACACCATCATCGACGTTGTCTTGTTTTTAATAATACTTTGCGTCTTCATTCTTGAACCGTACTTGCAATGTTATCTTCTTCATTGTCTTCTTATGCCTCCAAGTTTCCAACATACCAACATATGCCCACGATTTTTTTTTAACGGAAAGTGCCACCCTAATATTCTATTCCCTTGAAATCAAGGATAGAGTCATAGGCCTGCTTGAGAATGGATATTGGGTCTGTAGGGTCCCAACCAATAGCCAACACCGAACATATGCCTACAACAATCATCAAATAAAACATGCATATCACAACATTTATATGTAGAATTATTTCATTCATAAAATTTCAAATTTCATACTTGAAGCATATACATTCATAACATAAGATTAACTATGCAAATCAACTCAATACTATCTGTATGAATATTTATCTACTCGACATGGTTGTTACAAGCAAGATTCAATTCACTGTCTTCTTTGCCACACCTAATGCATATAATACACTCTTGATCCCAATTGCCATGTACATGAATCTCTCACACTAGATTCATTCAAGTTGTCTCTTCCTTACAGTCACTCACCCTATAGGCTTAGACATCCCCTTCTCACCTAAACAATCCCTTGACTGACCCATCATTTTCCAAGGTTTTCTTGCAAAAGTAAAGCATAGACTTAAAGAGTCTTATTGTCATGACATCCCATTGGACTACTATAATAAGCACAACAAAGGCAATTAGAATATGTAACAAGATTCCAATGTCATCAAAGTGGCATTATTCTTGTGTTTTCCATCTTACAAATCAATAAAGTGCATATTGATTCTCCTTAGTCTAGGGATTGACTCATTTTGATTTAAAATTTAGCTATCAATGTGTATAAGAGTGCAAATGGGTGAAATATTTTGAGAATGACTTTTCTTTCTAAAGTATAGAATACGTGTCCATGAATTCTTGAATAATTTCATTTGTGGAATATAAAGAGCCATTAGATCTTTGTATCGATCTCTATATGTTTGCATTGATGGACTTTGGAGACCATCCTTACTTATGCTTTAGGTTTTTAGTGGAATTAGAGGTTCTAAATCTAGATCCTTTGACTTGGTAGATATGATTGAAGGTCTTCCCTATGAAAGTTTGCACTTGCAGACGATATTTATTATAGATCCATCGGTGCTTCACCCGAATGGAACATCTAGTGAGGTAGACAATATAGGCAACCGACTTATGGAATCTACTTTGAAATTTTCTACATGAAGTTCAAAGCACTCAACAACTCAGCCTAACCCATTAAGCTATCAATCCACAAACTTATAACTTGCGATAATAAAATGCAATTTATATAAAATATGTTACTTGATTTTAAATTTCAACTAAGTAGTTTTGAAACTTAAAACTTTAAGATGTGTCATTTTGTAGATTCTTAAATACAATCAAACTATAAATACAAAGAAAATTAAACAAAAACATAACTCAAAAAACCATAATTGCAATCCACAATGAAAATATGTCCATCATTAAACAACTAATTATAAACATTATGTAGACCTATCCATTAAATCTTCACAAGCACCTAGATCAAAGAGCATTTAGTTTAATTTCAAACCTAAAATTTGGTTCATCATCATGGCATGAAAAGTCAAGAGAGAGAATTGCTAATCATTTACTATTACCATTGTTCATGTCATGATGGAACTATGTTGTTAGAAATACAACAACTTTATTATGTAGTACCTCTTGTTGTCATTTGTATTGTTACTACTACTATTATTATTAAATCGAGACATTCTTCTTTGTTGGAGCAACATGATTTAGTTACTACTTACCTCCCATGCACTATCCTTGTTCAAATTACGAGGAAGCTTAACAATCTCAATGGCTTCTCTAAACTTACATTTAGATTAATGATCTATTTTTGCAAGTACCAAAGCATTTTTTAGATATAATTGGTGCTTAGTACTGTGGGAGTGCTCAATAGTAGTAGAGATGAGGAAGTAGTAAAGTCATATCTCAGCATCATGCTCCTCAATCCTTAATTGAAAAGATTGGCTAGTCTCCCTAATGTACAATTTTATGTAGGAGCATGGGATCTTATATACACCTTTAAGATGATGCATATCAATTAGGTCTTTCATAGATTTCATCATCCCTCTAACGATGTGTGCAAGTTTGAAAGCAATGGTGATGCTTTTCTTTTTAAGGGGTTTGACAATCTTATTGGCTATGCCTTGGATATAAGGAGGAACAACCTTTGAAGTTATGTATTGTTCCCTATTTCGATATCTTGCACTAGATTTTTAAATCATGTCCTTAACTTGTGCTTCCTTCTACCCATTATTCTTAAAAGCCCAACGAAGAAGTTCTCTTTCTTGATATAGGTGATCATTATTTGAGATCCTAAGCTCTCCAGCAACAAGAGTGCTTATGAAACCCAACTTTTTAGCCGATTGATGATGTGAATCTACATGAAGATATTGCTCAATGCGGGTAGCATTCTTGAATACTCAGTGGCTAATGTTCCATCTTGCTTGTTGGTTACCCTTATTTCAAGAAAAGGGATACTCCTACTTTCTTTAATCTGGTGAATTTGATACATTCTTATTTGGTTATTCAAGTGATGACCAAATTTATATAATTTATCCATTCCATGTAACGAGATCACATTGGTATAGTCAACATGACTTTTCCGAACCTTGGGCTTAAGAGGATACCATTGTCGACGAAAGTGAGACAAGGATAAATAAAGAACAATGAATACCCTCATTCAAGCCCACCAAAGAAAGAAGTACACTTCTTGAAAGATTGCTTCAAAAACTCCGATCCGTCATGATTTTGCTTTCAAAATATTCCATAAAAATGGGTTTGGGAGAGTGCTCAACCCATGGCCACACCACTAGTTTGCTCATATGACGTACCGTGGAAGGAAAAAATGGCCACTCCCCGTTCTTCTTTCTCCCACATAATTAAAAATTTTCAACAACATAATCCTTTAACACTGGTTAATTATTTCACATTTGAGGTTTTGTCCCATCGCATATAAGTTCCAACATTCCATGCTTCTTTAATTGCCATCGNCTATGGAGCAAACCTCCCTCCATCGGACGGAGGAGGAGCAAAGTCAACGCTGACTTTGCTCCTCCTCCGTCCGATGGAGGGAGGTTTGCTCCATAGCTAGCCCACGCCCCATAAAATCTCGTGAACCCAATATGAACCTCTCCGCCTTGTCAAGGCAAATCCATTTTGAAAGATGTGATATGACATGGCTGCCGTTAACGAGGCGCTTCATCCCTTCTGCTACCTAGTTCGCTTTGTTTCACTCGACACTTAATGGCATGGCCAATATTGCCAGATGGCTTTCTCGCCAAACCAATCCTCACAGCAGCCCTTGCAACCACATCATCACAGTCGCTCTGCAATCCTTCGTCCCGAGAACATTCTCAGACAATGCCTTATACATTCACGACCACGATCCTCATCCCGCATTCAAACCATTAAACCCTCCAAAAGCCCTTAAATCACGGAAAAATTCCCAACTCAAGAATCCCAGCGAAGACGACAAGAAAAATGCGGATGATAACACTGATGATCAGCCCCTCTGGTCTCTTAAACCACGGAAAAATTCCCAATTAAAGAATCCCAGCGAAGACAACAAGAAAAAAACGGATGATAGCACTGATGATCAGTCCCTCTGGTCCCTTGACAGAAAAGACAAAACCCCTATTCATTCACCCTTACCCTTCGATTTCAAGTACAGTTATTCTGAATCAAATCCAAATCTAACCCCCATTGGGTTCCGCGAGAAGAAGTTTTCGCCCTTCGGCCCTGGCAGAATCGACAGGAAATGGACGGGCTGGTACGCTGCTGCACCTCAGCATGCCAAGCGAAATGCCGAGACTTTCAGAAAACGTCGCGAAGAAATTGTCGGGGATCCTCTCACGGAAGAGGAAACAGCGGAACTCGTGGAGAAATATGGCCGAAATAACTGTGATCGCCAAATTAATATGGGTAACCTACCGCTTTCTTATTTTGGAAAGAACAAGCTTTTAAAACTTTTCTGATAGTGTAGCGACAATTAATCTTTTATGGAAATAAATAATTGCTGCCTTACGTAAAGTTGCTAGACTACGATTAAGCTCTGGATTTGAAATTTCTGCTTAATAGAGACGTGCATTCCTCAAGCTATTCGTGCTCCATATAGGCCTTACTACTTAGACTAGGGCAATATCTCACTTTATTTCTCTTGCTTTCTGCTTCTTGTTTTATGGAGAAGTTGATTATGCGCTCCACTTTGCATTGATACATGTGTATTCAACAATCTTATCTGGCTGGCATTCATCATCGCATAAACCCTACAACAACCTACTACAGGTCCATCGTGCTTTTCTCAACAATGGATCTCGGGCATCCCATCTAAAACCTTCCAAAAACTCCCTATCCCAGGAAGAATCCCTACATAGCACAATCTATACATGGATTCCTAGAAGTTTTCAACAAACACACTCTGAAACCATGTTAAATTTTCTAGACCATGGTAAGTGATTTTGTACTTCAAAGAATTTCCTAATACACTAGGTAACTTTAAACTTGACCATCTATCAAAGCTGCTATCTTTGAATGCTACAAATTGAAATGCATACGGTAGAAAATACTAACTCAAATACTTAGATCTGTCCTGAATCTCACATCACTGTTTTATTAAGCAGAAAACAAAAGCTACAATGCTTTTGAACAAACCCTATTCAAACAGAATGTTGAAATGAGTTAAAAACTTTAATACTTAAATCCTTACCCTAGGCCTTCTTTCTAGCTGAAGAAGTGACCCTTAGCGTTTTCAAAATTAGCCTGAATCCAAATATGGACCGATCCCGAAAATAGACCCAATCCCGAAAATAGACCCAACCCTAGATCTATCTCAATGTTGGGATCTGCGCCCTTATGCCTGCATGATGGATAGTATTTTAATAGGTGCATTCCAAGGAAGAGATAAGACATCCTTGGGATTTGTGCCCTACCACTAGACTAAATGTGCCTTCCTTGACCAAATCATAATTAGAATTGTTCTAAAATTGAATATTTCAATGCAAAATACAAAAAAATGTTAAATATGGAAAAGCATCTAGCGAAACTAGATTGAGGATGTGGCATACATGTGCCCTCTATCTCTCTCCTTTATAAATGCCCCTGCATCCTCATTAACTGTTGTATGGAACTATTAAAAGAAGGCATATTGCGGTTGGACGAGGAAGGTGCCATAGCTGGAACACAATCTGAGCTACACACAGGTAAAAACTAACAATTCTCTTTTATGGCAAGACATAGTATAAAGGTGGTCGCATGTGTCTCAGACAATTGCTGACACATTTACAAGTAAATTTGGGCATGTTGATGTAATTGTAACTTCGGAATGTATTCACTTGTATATCTTATGTATTGTACCCCGATGTTTATTTCGGGAAGTGTTTGTAATGTAATCGAGTCATGTCATGCCTCGATGTTCTGATTGGGAGTTTCTATAATGTGAACAAGTCATGTCAAGTCATTGTGGGTAACCCTCTTATTGATCAAGGGTTAAAGTCCCCCCAGTTGTGGGGCCCTAGGGTTATTAGACTATCCTAGAGAAGTCGGCCCTAGGTGAGTTATTGTAAGTCGGAGCAATAGTCCCCACCATTGTGTTAAGGATAACCCTCCTTGTTGGTTGGAGGAGGCAAAGTCCCCACAAGTTGTGGGGCACTAGGGTTATTAGACTATCCTAGAGATGTCGGCTCTAGTAAGTAATTGTTAAGTGAGGCCGACATGATGGAGTGGATTTTAAGTGAACGAAAGAATATAAATAGAGAGTGAGCCTCTTTATTTATCACACACACACTCACTCATTGGGGCGCATGAGTGAGAGAGAAGTTGCTTGGATCAGAGAGAGAGACTACTGCTGTCGGGAGATCATCTTTATGTTTTCGGGTTTTATTTTTGGTGTTGATTCTATCTCTGAGGAAGTTGCGTGGTTTTCTCCTTTATGGTTTCCTCGAGGAAAATCTTTGTGTTCATTGTCTCTTGTGTTTATTGTTGTGCATGTTATTCTCTCAGTTAAAGATCCTAAGATCATAATGCTAGCTTGAATGATAAAAATCTAACAGGGCAAGTGTACCTTCGATGCAGCATTGATTCAATATTTGCATTACATCTTTGATCATGTGAGTATCCATGTAGACCTTGAGAAGATTATGTCCCCCAAGGATTTGGCTTACTTGCACAATATCATAGAATTACAAAGCTTTCTTGTCCTCACGAACTTCTATTGAAGGTTCATGTTGGATTTTCCCACATTTCTTGGCCGTTGAACCGGATCATGTGTGCCAAGACGACATTCCACGAGAGCATAGTGCAACTATGCACATGCAAAGAACTTAGAGCATGCTTATGCTTTGTGCTAGTATTGGCCATGAATAGGCATTCATTGATATGTAGTCAATCCTATGTTACCAGAAATGAGAAACTCGAAACGAAACGAGAAACGAGATCGGTACGAGAAACGAAGTTTGAAGGTTTCGCACATATAAGAAACGAGGAGAGAGAAAATACTTCAATAACATAAATTAAACTTAAATGTAAAAATAAACTAAAAAGTTGTTATATCATTAACTAACATCAATGAAGAGCTCTACACGTTAATTCCTTCTTATCATGTCATTTTATATCCAATCTCAATTCAAACCTTCAATTCATACCCTTTACAAAATTACAAATCCTTTACTTATTCAAAAAATATGATACTAAAATCCTCTACAAGTAAAGCCTAAAGCCTCGGAAAGAAAAGCAAAATCAACTCACTTGATAAATATAGTTGGTCTTAAACACAAAGCCTCCTTCCCATAACCTTAATAAAAAAACTCTATATTAATCTCACTTCAATTGACGGTTCTACTTCAACCAAAAATGCTTCAAACAACATTAGATTACCTTGCCATTACCTTAATAAATAATAATAAATAGCTATTAATTGTTTTAAAAATTTTAAGAAGAAAAATTAAAAGTCAGTAATTCATTGATTTCGGGATTCATTGACAAGAGTAATTTTGATAACACTATGAAAATAAATGCCTACATGCAATTGCACAAGGTAGAAAGAGGGCAGCATAGAGGCAGAGCACGAGATTGATTTGAAAAAGAAGAAATATAATGCTTTTATGTTTCCTATTTTACAACAATGATGCTAAACATTCCAGAAACGCGGCCCCAAGAAACGCCAAGAAACGATGATCGTTTCGTAAAAACCGGATTCATGCCTTTAGAAACGGGAACGACCAAAAGACAAAAGAAACAACGTTTTCCGTCTCGTTGTCGTTTCTGAACCGTTTTTTTAAGAAACAACTCTGGTCGTTCTGTTTCTGGTAACATAGAGTCAATCAACACATGACCAACTTGATTTATCAACACATACTCTTTATTAATTGTTAAAATGTAATTTGTGGTTCATGACAATAATTAAATACATAGAAACCACCATCACATACTCAAACAAATGTAAAGTATTTTACCCTAGAGAACCTATTGTGGGAAAACTCCAACAACAAATTGGCTTAGGGCAATTTACAGATAGAAAGGTAGAATTAGTTAGACCTTCTACTAATGGCCAATCTCAAACGACATGTAAAATTTCCTGCCTTGCTTTGTCACAGGCTTCCTTCATGAATCGATCTTCTGTTGGTTTCAATCTGCTTCAAATTCCCCTCATTACAACCTTCCTTTTAAACTTTGGGTGCACTTTTTATCTTCCCCACGAGCTCCATGTCTTGTGGCCAAAAATATCAAACTCCCTATTCATATTCTCTCAACCTCTTTTATCTTATGTCAATAGGAATGGCAACAACCCCAAGAATCAGTCTTGGTAGCGTACTATCTGTTCGTGGGCTTCATTGTAATAAACATAAAATTTATAAATGAAACTTACATAATAATAAAACCAACTAAGGGGCACAACCCTTCACCTTTCAATACATATCAGTATACCATCATAAGGCATTGTAGCAACCATCTCATTCATTCATTTATCAATTATATAATTATTTACATACTATATAGATTTCAACCCTTTGTCCTTCATATGTTCAATACTATGCTGTTGGGAGTGGGAGCGAAAAGCGAAATTTTCAAAAGATTCCGATTTGGGAGCGTTTCGAGAACGTTTTTTATATAATATATATTTTTATATATTTTGATGCATATATTAAAAAAACATGTATTATACCAAATTAGCTATAGAAAACATAGATATAACCATTAATACACGTCACATATAACATCAATCATCTAGGAGCTATGACTTGTAGCATTGTCATCAAATGATCAATCATCAACAACATCAATCTTCAAATTTCAACATATAATATTTGCCATCAACAAACTCTAACAGTCTAACAGATAACATCAACCATGAAATGAAACAAAGCATCATAATATCATATTCAATACCAAAGAGTTGTAAGATCATAAGATGATAAGAATCAAGATGCAATCAACAATTTAAAGTTTGAACTTCAAACTTCAAAGTAGGCCATAATGTTTACAAAACAAGTCATAATAAACATGAAATACAAAGTATTATGATACTATCTACTAATCTACTAAGTTTTCCTCTTGCCACGAGAAACTTCCAATTTTTTTTCTCGTGTTCTAGGTGGAATAGGAGCTGCTGGAAGTGATCGTGGAACACGAGAAGAAGATGAATGGCCCGCACGGATTGTCGGACGTTGTGAAGCTAAAGGCAAAACTCCTGCATCTGTAAACCTGATGGTGGTTGGGGGTGGCATCTCTGATGTATGAATCGGATGAGGATCACCCTCATGATCACCCAATAGTTCATCCTCCAAGCGCTCTAATGCAATGGCTCCATCCTCCACATTAGCCTCCTCTGGATTGTTGTCCCAAGTAAAAAAAATTCTATCATTCTTGGCCGCTTCACAATAATGGGACAACAACCTCAAGTTGTAGTGCACATAAACCAAACTTTCGGCCCGTTCTGTATTCAAACTATTTCTCTTGACATTGTGGATGAAGCTGCTATAGGTGCTCCAACACCTCTCTGCAAAAGAACTATTAACAACCTGTGAAAGCACCCTCACCGCCAATTTATGCAAATACGTGGCACCACTGCCATACATGTTCCACCAACGGATAGGATCCAACCTCTCTTGATCTTTGGTTGCATGCAAGGTACCAAAGACTCCATGTTCGCTGATGTATTGGCTCCATTCACTCCGTACTTAAGCACACTCCTCCTCACTAGGGACCAACTTGTCTAATGCAAGCATATACCCATTTTGCACCTCGGGATCTGTGTGTGGTCTTTTCCTAACTCCACCGCCAGGTGCAGGTTGGGCCAACCAAGATGGGGAATAATATTTTGGGGTAAGGACATATGCAAGGGCATGGAGTGGAACATTCAAATTATCCCACCTTTTGACCACATGTTTATGAATATGGTCATACAAGATTGCATCTCTTTGCTCAACAATGTCTTTGATATTACCGAGCATGCTATCCATTTGCTCATACACCTCCCTAATCATCGACTAATCTGTATTTGCAAAACGAATCATATTATAAACGGGCTTGGTGAACTGTAGAACATATTTAACCTGTGTCTAGAAATGACCATCAAGAACGGTGTCCTCTACCTCCCGAAAGTCATGTCTATCAGATGTGCTTGCAGCTCTGTCTTTCAATCCCTGCCATGAATCACTTGAGACCATACTAGCCAATGCCTCTCTTAACTTCAAAAGCCTCCTGAAGGTGAGGTAGTAGCTACCAAATCCAATCTTCGCAATCTTCAATAGCTCCAACCTAGAGTGATTGCAAAATATGTGGTTGGCCATGCTATGATTGGTGATAAATTTTATCATTTTCTTACCTCTCTTGTATAAGGCACCAATCCATTGGTAACTAGGGTCCTGTTGCCGCCTTTCACACACTTAGGGGGGAACATGGCAGAAATCTTCAAGCCACTCGGTGTGTCCTTGGGGGCAAGTCTCGAGTCAAGGCTGTCACCTTGTTCTGGACTCCTCCGTTTAGGCAAACTCCTAACGAAGCCAAGGGGGGTAGACCCTACAAGTTACTAAGGCTGGTTACTTAGATGATGATGGTATTAAATGAGTAAGTTTTTTAGGAGTTTTGATTTAACAATTATAAACAATAGATAACATGATGAGACAATCACAAATAAGCACGATACGACACCCAATCATGTATAGATTGAAAGAAATAAACAGTTCACCAGTGCCTTAAATGGAGCCGAAAATAATTAAGAGTGCTTGCAAGTGCTGGAGTGAATGTTGTGCAATTGTATCTTGGTACCTTTTAAATTAATGTGAAAAAATGAGTGAATTAAATTAGGCAGGGGGGACTCCAGATATACCCGGGGGGTACTTGGAGTATGTCCAAAAGTAACAACTGCTAAGGCTACCTGCAAGGAATGTGTGGGCCGGATGGAGTCTCTGAGACTATGTTCGTAATACACCCGCTAGGATGTAACAGAGATCGGTGCCTTGAAGTCACTGTCCAGTAGTTCCCACTTCCTTTAGGTATTTTGCCACAGTTTACGGTTTAATTGAGGGGTTGGATTTTTCACCTACGGTGGTTAATTGGCAAAGTGAATACTAATTATTCTAGTCACTCGCGTTGCTTTTGATGTAGCTTGACTAATCGGACGAACCGCAGCCAAGTGCAGAGCATACACACCGGAGTCTTGTAAATTTTAGTAAATTTTAAGAGCGTGTTCTTGTTAAAAAAAGACCCTCCAGGAATCTCTTTTGGTCCAAGTGGACCTCAATCGGGAAATCAAGGAGGGGTTAATTTTACTGTTTGCTTGTGAAAAGTAACAATGAAAATAGAAGCAAAAACACACCACAGGTTTTCTAATTAACCCTACCACGATCCTCTTTCACCTTTCAGTTCAATCGAGGATTCGTGGGGTAAGTATTAGTATTACTTTGATTTCAAAATATGGAATAATGCCAAATATGATCAAAGTATACAATCCTGCATGACAAGACTAAGCTAGAGCAAAAAAACGGGAAAAAGTGCAAAAAAGTGAAACGAACGCGGATCCTCCCACGGGGGATGGGGAGTGGGTTCGAAAGAGCCTACTCAAAGTGATTCTTTATTATTAAAGGTTACAATATCTGCAAACTAATTGCACTTTGGTCCTTGTTATCTGGGATCCAAAGGCTTACAACAAGCTTACAACAAGCCTAATAAGGAAGCACAACAGTGGGGGAAGCCTCAGGGAAGCGGATCCCCCCAGGGGGGATGGGGAGTGGGTTCGAAAGAGCCTACTCAAAGTGATTCTTTATTATTATAGGTTATAATATCAGCAAACTAATTGCACTTTGGTCCTTGTTATCTGGGATCCAAAGGCTTACAACAAGCTTACAACAAGCCTAATAAGGAAGCACAGCAGTGGGGGAAGCCTCAGGGAAACTTCGGTTCGCCCAAGAGTTGGAAAACGGGCAGAGTCTCCTCTTTTTTGTTAAACCTGCTAAAAACCAGCAAGCTATTAAAATCAAATGTACCCAAAAACACTTTAAAAGTGTTTTGGGTCACCACACTAATTACCGAAAAAAAGACTAAGTTAAAAATTGTTAAAAAAGAACAATTTAGTTTTGCAAAAAGGAACCCAAGAAAGCAAGCTTTCCTTGGGATCATGGCTTGCCTTTTGGGCAGCCAATATGATGTGCACTTTCTTGCAGAATTTAAATCTTTAAAGAACGAAAAAAAGAAGAAACTACCTTATGAGCAAGCTTTAGATCCAATTTAGCTACTTGCAAAAATGAATTTCTTCACCTAGATGTATCTTTAAAATATGATATTCTTTATGAAATTTCAGATTTAAGCAACAAGACACTTAGGAACTAGATCTAATAATGTATAAGCAATTTTTAGAAGTAGATCTGATCATAAGAGGACGAACAAGTAACTGGAAGATTGATTTTAATAAAATGGAGGAAGAGAAGGGGGAAGGCCGGTTGTTGGATAGATCTGCAAGGGAGACTTGTTAGTGGAATGCAGAGGGGCAATGCCTCCACAAAAATGTCGGATGTATAGTGGAGTCAAACGAGATTCACAGCTCATCCAATCCTTGCCACCTGAAAGCTAAACACATGAACTTGCACAAAACCTTATGAGATCTGAATATATATATGAAAAAAGAGAAAAGAATTACATGCAAATAAGCTTATTAAACATGTATAATCTAGATCTTCAAACACATATGCTATGAGATACAGAAAAAACAAGTAATCTTACTTGCCCAACTACACTCCTATTGATTCAGCTGAATCATTCAAGCCAAACAAGGTTTAGATGCAGAAATTGAGAGGAAAATCGTCAACATCAATAACCGCAAGACAATGCTTATTCCACACACATGAGAGCATTACACCATTTAACCTCCAAAGCTTCTTTATTCCAACAATGAAAAGATTACAACAGTATTACAATAGCAAGCCTATTCTCTCCAACTTGAACTAACTTCAAGAAGGGAATGGCAGCCTCAATTTATAGCAAAACCAGGTCCACTGGCCCAAAGGGGGCGCAAATCCTGACTAGGAGAGGAGCTGGGAGATCATTTGCAGTGAACTGGGTGAGATTTGAAGTGAATCAGGCAGTCTGGGTGTGCCACCTCTCACCTGAGGTGCCACCACACCACCTATTGACTCTCCCAACTCATCCTGAATGGACAACACAGCACAATTCGCCCCATGAGGGAGAGAGATGCCCTCCAAACCCCAGTGAACTCATAGAGGAGCTGAGAGGGACTGAAACTAATGCCTTGATCAAAGGAAAGTTCCAACAAAAATCAGGGAGGCCGATAATTTCAGTCAAATCGGCTGAGAATCCACTGATTTAGGTACTTGGATTTGCTCCATTACTTAATTAAATTAATTAATATTTGTTTTTTTTTGGATTTTCTTACCTGAGTGATGGAAAAATCACTCAAAACTTAGGAAAAGTGGGTTTATGGGTTTACCGGGTGCTCCGAGTTAGAAAATGAGCGCCCCCATGACCGAAACTGACTTTTAACCCCACTTTTATTACAAGACCAATTTTTCCATTTAGACTATTAAAAAATAGCCTAAGTTTGTGGAAAAATTAAAATTAAAAATTAAAAAAAAGCAAAACCTAGGTGTCTTAGCACATGTTCATATGACTCGACCATAATGCCTAGCATGTTTATACATTGACACACAGAGTCTAATAACCTCAATAGGCCTAAATGTCAAGCCGACCACCCCAACTTTGGAGGTATTGAGTGAAAAACTCAGAAATTATCAGTCGTTTCTTCAACAACCATTAATAACCAAGGGAAAAAACACTCTGGGCTGATCGAATTGACAAATGAGTCCAGGAGACTGAGTCTTTTATAGACCCTACCATGCTAGAACATTTTATTACAACTTCCCCAAGGGGGTATGAACATGTGGTAGATAAAAAAACACTTCCCAAAAGCAAGTCTAAAGGTCTTCTAAAGTCCAAACAAATCATCTTTGTTCGGTTCACCAGGTTCACTTGATAACACCGACTAAGTATGACTTAGTAGGTAACATCTGGCTCCATCTAGGGACACATGCTCTTACTAATCTTTTGATCAAAGCAGAGGATGTGAGAACTCCAGAATCTCTGGTTTGTACACCCTAATAAAACATCTCAACTTGACAAGAAAACCTCAGTAGCACAAGCTTTATATAAAATCCAAATGAACCATTAAGCTGATTTATTTAAACAAAATAAATGTAGCTAACTAATGAAAGAAAAGTTTTATTATAGCTAAGTACAAAGCAGAAATGCAGAAAGTAAATGCTCTCTTTTAAGGAGCTTATTTTCCTACTCTAAGCATGATATAAAAAGGGTTAAGTGTAATCAGAAATCCAATGTAACCACCTAAACATTTTATTAACATAATTTTTTTTTGCCTCGTCTTTGGTTACCAGCCAAAGTAAGGATACTTTATTTAGAAAATGCAAACCTGCGTGACGATTCGGAATGGGCGGGTTGGATGGGAAATCATAGGCATGAATAAAGTCATTAAAGTTCTTCCCAAACTGGTATATGCTTGTGCAGGATGCTTCTATCCATGACTGGATATGACTAATATACCAATCGACAAGATGAAGCAGACTGACTACATCATCATACTGATCATCAGGGCTTATCAAATGATAACTTGTTGCATAAGCCCCAAGTAGCTCCAAATCATAAGGAACCTCTACATGTGAAGAAGATGGCTGAGATTGATATTCCACTGATTGCATCACATCTAACTTTTCACAACACTGCTTCTCAATGTATTCATTACTGTTGACTTTGTGCGGCTCTGCATGATATGACTCTGAATGATCATGTGAAAATTCTGAATGCTCCTCTTCCATACTAAGATTTTCCCAGGTATCCAAATCCACACTCCCCTCTATGGACGTATCGTAGATTGGACTTCCACAAATTTTTGAATAGACACTCCCCTTGTTGGACATATCATGGATGGGATTCTTAATAAGATTTTCACAAGTTGGATTATCTATGAAATTCCAATAGTCATCACTCCCATCTATGTCGGATATGAGAGAGTCTTCCTTGTTGGTATCACATCCTAAGATATAACTACCCTCCTCCTGTTCATAATAATCATCCTTCAAAGTTTTGGTTTCAAAGATATTACGATAAGTTAAATTTTCCAAAACTTCATCCCTAAGTGATGAACATAGAGGAATGTCATCATACACATCATAAATTTCTTCATAAGTGTCGATCTCAATAATGGTTTCCTCATGAGGGCTTTCTGGAAAAATATTAGCGTTGCAACAAACTTGAGAATATCTCAAATCTTCAATGTTTTCAGTTATGGTGACATGAGGAGAGTCTTCAACAATGTGTTCAATCATGGGTTCCTCGTGAAGCTCTTCAATAGGATCATCCCGAGCGTGCTCATTTATAATGGTAGTCATGGGCTCCTTTAGATCCTTTAGGTAGGTGAGGGCCCTTTCTACAACCGTTACCATATCTCCCTCACCATTATGCCACCTATCAAAAAACATAACACGTAAGTCTTCAAGGGAGGTAATGCATTTATCAGGAAGACCACAAAACCATATCCAAGCCTTCTTTTCCAAAGAATCAGCAAAAATCCGCATCATATTATCCCTATGAAGCATGTTGAGCTTATTCACAAATGAAAGAAATAATATGATGTGACAAACAGCTGAATCACCATTTCCACAAAAAATTGGAGCCTGAACATATCCTTTATCTTGAAGATATGGTTCATGGCTAGGAAAACCTGGGATGCCCAAGAAATCGATGGGAGGATATGCATTGGAAATTTGAGCACGATAATCTTCATCATCCATAACGGCTTATCGGTAGCATATATCAACCATGCATTTTGTATTGAACTAGAGCTGTAAAATGATGAGCATTTAAAGTTTTACTATGTCGTATGAGCTCATCTACACACAACAAGTCTCAACAAAATTATGAGAAAGTAGGGTTTTATCCCTTCAATGGAGTCGCCATGTGAAAAAGAAAAATATGCATTTATAAATCTTTCACAAAAAATTATTTTTGCTTTTCTTCGTAAAAATAAAAACTAAAAAAAATCAGTGGAGTCGCCAAATGAAATCTAAGGATCTACTCTAAGCATTCATCAAACAAAGCAAAAACCAAAAAGAAGCAAACAAAAGTCGTACTCCGGGAATAAAAAGATTTATCCTCGGCAACGACGCTAAAAAGATGTTGCCGCCTTTCACACACCTAGGGGGCAATGTGGCAGCAATCTTCAAGCCACTCGGTGTGTCCTTGGGGGCAAGTCTCGAGTCAAGGCTGTCACCTTGTTCTTGACTCTTCCGTTTAGGCAAACTCCTAACGAAGCCAAGGGGGGTAGACCCTACAAGTTACTAACGCTGGTTACTTAGATGATGATGGTATTAAATGAGTAAGTGTTTTAGGAGTTTTGATTTAACAATTGTAAACAACAGATAACATGATGAGAAAATCACAAATAAGCACGATACGACACCCAATCATGTATAGATTGAAAGAAATAAACCGTTGACCGGTGCCTTAAATGGAGCCGAAAATAATTAAGAGTGCTTGCAAGTGTTGGAGTGAATGTTGTGCAATTGTATCTTGGTACGTTTTAAATTAATGTGAAAAAATGAGTGAATTAAATTAGAGGGGGGGGGGTGGGACGGTGGCGGGGGCATTCCAGATATACCCGGGGGGTACTTGGAGTATGTCCAAAAGTAACAACTGCTAAGGCTACTTGCAAGGATTGAGTTGGCTGGATGGAGTCTCTGAGACTATGTTTGTAATACACCCACTAGGATGTAATGGAGATCGGTGCCTCAAAGTCACTGTCCAGTTGTTCCCACTTCCTTTGGGTATTTTGCCACTGTTTACGGTTTAATCGAGGCGTTGGATTTTCGCCTGCGGTGGTTAATTGGGAAAGTGAATCCTAATTATTCTAGTCACTCGTGTTGCTTTTGATGCAGCTTGACTGATCGGACGAACCGTAGCCAAGTGCAGAGCATACACATCGGAGTCTTGTAAATTTTAGTAAATTTTAAGAGCGTGTTCTTGTTAAAAAAAGACCCTCCAGGAATCTCTTTCGGTCCAAGTGGACCTCAATCGGGAAATCAAAGAGGGGTTAATTTTACTGTTTGCTTGTGAAAAGTAACAATGAAAATAGAAGCAAAAAACACACACCACAGGTTTTTTAATTAATCCTACCATGATTCTCTTTCACCTTTCGGTTCAATCGGGGATTCGTGGGGTAAGTATTAGTATTACTTTGATTTCAAAATATGGAATAATGACAAATATGATCAAAGTATATAATCGTGCACGACAAGACTAAGCTAGAGCAAAAAAACGGGAAAAAGTGCAAAAAAGTGAAACAGACGCGAATCCCCCTAGGGGGGATGGGGAGTGGGCTCGAAAGAGCCCACTCGAAGTGATTCTTTATTATTAAAGGTTACAATATCAACAAACTAATTGCACTTTGGTCCTTGTTATTTGGGATCCAAAGGTTTACAACAAGCCTACAACATGCCTAATAAGGAAGCACAACAGTGGGGGAAGCCTCCAGGAAGCTTTGGTTCTCCCAAGAGTCGGAAAATGGGTAGAGTCTCCTTCTCTTTTTTGTTAAACCTGCTAAAACCAGCAAGCTATTAAAATCAAATGTGCCCAAAAACACTTTAAAAGTGTTTTGGGTCACCACACTAATTATTGAAAAAAGTCTAAGTTAAAAATTGTTAAAAAAGAACAATTTAGTTTTGTGAAAAGGAACCAAGCTTTCCTTGGAATCTTGGCTTGCCTTTTGGGTAGCCAATATGATGTGCACTTTCTTGCAGAATTTAAATATTTAAAGAACGAAAAAAAGAAGAAACTACCTTATGAGCAAGCTTTAGATCCGATTTAGCTACTTGCAAAAATAAATTTCTTCACCTAGATGTATCTTTAAAATATGATATTCTTTATGAAATTTCAGATCTAAGCAACAAGACTCTTAGGAACTAGATCTAATAATGTAAAAGCAATTTTTAGAAGTAGATCTGATCATAAGAGGACGAACAAGTAACTGAAAGATTGATTTTAATAAAATGGAGGAAGAGAAGGGGGAAGGCCTGTTGCTAGATAGATCTGCAAGGGAAACTTGTTAGTGGAATGCAGAGGGGCAATGCCTCCACAAAAATGTCGGATGTACAGTGGAGTCAAACTATATCCACAGCTCGTCCAATCCTTGCCACCTGAAAGCTAAACACACAACCTTGCACAAAACGTTATGAGATCTGGATATATATATATGAAAAAAGAGACAAGAATTACATGCAAATAAGCTTATTAAACATGTATAATCTAGATCTTCAAACACATATGCTATGAGATACAGAAAAAACAAGTAATCTTACTTGCCCAACTACACTCCTATTGATTCAACTGAATCATTCAAGCCAGACAAGGTTCAGATGCAGAAATTGAGAGGAAAACCAACAACATCAATAGTCGCAAGACAATGCTTATTCCACACACGAGAGCATTACACCATTTAGCCTCCAAAGCTTCTTTATTCCAACAATGAAAAGATTATAACAGTATTACAATAGCAAGCCTATTCTCTCCAACTCGAACTAACTTCAAGAAGGGAATGGCAGCCTCAATTTATAGCAAAAACAGGCCCACTGGCCCAAAGGGGGCGCAAATCCTGACTGGGAGAGGAGCTGGGAGATCATCTGCAGTGAACTGGGTGAGATCTGAAGTGAATCAGGCAGTCTGGGTGTGCCACCTCTCACCTGAGGCGCCACCATGTTGAATTTTGCAGGTTAGATGAGTTTTAGTACCAGAAATAAACTTCAATACATGTACATATAAAACTTAGGTAAAATCTAAACTGTAATAAAATTTAACAACATAACTTTCATCTCTTTCAACTTAATGCTCTGCTGGTCATTGCATTAACTTTAACGCTCTGCTGGTCACTGCATCAAAGTTGATCATTGAGATGTTTTTCCAAATGTCATGTACAGAAAAATAATCATGTGCAGTAAATTCAATCTCAAATGAACTACAGAAGATAAAGAATCATAACCAATCGTTGGCTCTGCTTTATACTCAGATAGTTCTGAGTTTGATCTTGTCACTGAAAGGACAAGTCAAACTGGTTAAACCATATATGTACCTTGAGAGAAATAGAGTTCAGGTAGAAGTAAACAGACCTTAGGTTCTTCAATCAAAGTAGCAGCATAATCATAACAGTCCAGATAGGAAAGAGATCACCGAAAATCGCATTGGTGTAGATACACTGGTGTGTTCACAATACTGAAGTATAAACACAGACTCAGCACATGAAGCAACAAGGAACACGGGGGATAGACTCAGTCTAATCCCACAAACACAGATCTCAGTCCAGCAGAGCAGTAGATAATCGATAGATAGGAAAAGACCGGATTTCGCAAAATTAGCAGCCAGCAGGAAGAGTCACAGGTTGGCACATGAAGGAGCAACCAACAAGCAGAATAGTCAGTAGACTAAAGATGAAGGCAGCCAGTGAAGAAGGGACGTGGAAAGCTCGTGAATATAAACCGCAGACAGCCCGTAGACAACCCGATGAAGGATCTAACCCACGAAAGAAAACTGTGAAAGGTAAGAGCCCGTGAAATTCAAACCGCAGACATAGATGACAGGCAGAATCATGGAGGGTCGACACGCGAACAAACTTAAGCTGCGAAGGTAGCTTGAGAAGTAAAAACGTGAAAGAGCCGGCAGGTAATCCCGTGCAGTAAACCGTGAAGAAAAAGCTGCGCAGGTTACCAGACATATAACACGTGAGGAAAAATCACGAAAGATAGATAGTGCATAAAGGTAAACTCTCTCGTTTATATATAGGTTAGGGACAAGTTAAAAGATAGAATAAAAAATAGGTGGTCCAAAAGTAAACGGTTATGAAATAAGAAAAGTCCAAAAGTTTTATTATAATAAAACAATAAAACCATAAAGTAAAAGTTTTATTATAATAAAACCAATAAAACCATAAAGTAAGTAATTGGTTCAAAAAGAACTAATAAGGGTAGTCCAAAGATTTAGAATAACTTAGGAACGGGAAAGTGGTCCAAATAAAACATAATATAAAAATAAAACCAAAAAGTAATTATGACATAAGACTTTAATGGTTCACAAATCTTTATTAATAAATCATAAAGATTTTATTAATAAGATTAACACATAACTAATTAAAGGTAAAAGTCATAAAGTGAAAGGCCACATGTCCAACATAAAGTGGATAGACCAAAATCATAAGTGGGTAAAAGGGTATTTTTAACAAAACATAAGGTAACCATAACAATACTAGGTCCAATGGTCTTTAATAATCAATTAGGTAAATACACTCCATAAAGTAGGAGTCATCATAATCAAAGGTGCACACAAGTGAAAGTGCTAGGACCAATTAAGAATAGGACAATGAGTTAACAACCACAAGATCAAAGTGAACCAAGCAATCAAATAGGACCAACAAGACCAAATACTTTTCTCTCTCAAGGTACATAGTTTTATATATTTTGTCATCACTGTATAAGGGGGAAGAATCAAATGGATGGTACAATCCTTTTGTCCTTGACACTGCTTTCAAGGGTTAGGTACTAGGGACATCGTCAAGGGGTGGCCAGTCCCTTGAGAATCAACCTAGCAATAACCAATTAGGAGAGGGGACATCATTATCTTCCATTCTAAATGAATGGCTTTCAGCCTTAGGCTGAGTTTCAGTCTCACATTGAATCAAGTTGATCAATCCCTGGACCCTAACCGGGTCCTCCATTTTTTCGCAGAATGGTTCTCAGTACTAAGTTGAGTTTCGGTCTCACACTGAAAGTTGATGAACTGCCTGCAGGACTTTCTTGGACATCGTGTCCCTGGTTCCAGACCAAAATATGTCTCTGCCTCTATCTGCAGGATCTACTTGGACATTGCGTCCCTGGTCCTAGACCAGAATACCCTAGAGGCACATAGGCGCCCTAGCCACATGCTAGGGGCTTTGCCATGGCATCAACCTACTTGGTCCTAGACCAAGAACCCCAGGAGACTACTGGGGGCCCTAGGGTAGCTTCTAGGGTCTTACTCTGTCCTAGTCAACTGACTAGGAAACCATTCTCTGAGAATGGGTCTCGCATTAACTTTAACACACCACACCACCTATCGGCTCTCCCAACTCATCCTGAATGGAGAACACAGCACAATTCGCCCCATGAGGGAGAGAGACGCCCTCCAAACCCCAGTGAACTCACAGAGGAGCTGAGAGGGACCGGAACTAATGCCTCGATCAAAGGAAAGTCCCAACAAAAATCAGGGAGGCCGATAGAAACTGCTTTCAGTCAAATCGACTGAGAATCCATTGATTTAGGAACTTGGATTTGCTTCATTATTTAATTAATTTTTAATTAAATTAATTAATATTTATTTTTTTTGGATTTTCTTACCTTAGTGATGGAAAAATCACTCAAAACTTAGGAAAAGTGGGTTTATGGGTTTACCGGGTGCTCCGAGTTAGAAAATGAGCACCCCCATGACTGAAACTGATTTTTAACCCCACTTTTATTACAAGACCAATTTTTCCATTTAGACTATTAAAAAATAGCCTAAGTTTGTGGAAAAATTAAAATTAAAAATTAAAAAAAAAAAAACCTAGGGGACTTAGCACATGTTCATATGACTCGACCATAATGCCTAGCATGTTTATACATTGACACACAGAGTCTAATAACCTCAATAGGCCTAAATGTCAAGCCGACCACCCCAACTTTGGAGGTATTGAGTGAAAAACTCAGAAATTATTAGTCGTTTATTCAACAACCAATAATAACCAAGGGAAAAAACACTCTGGGCTGATCGGATTGACAAATGAGTCCAGGAGACTAAGTCTTTTACGGACACTACCATGCTAGAACATTTTATTACAACTCCCCCAAGGGGGTATGAACATGTGGTAGATAAAAAAAAACTTCCCAGAAGCAAGTCTGTAGGTCTTTTGAAGTCCGAACAAATCATCTTTGTCCGGTTTACCAGGCTCACTTGATAACACCGACTAAGTATGACTTTGTAGGTAACAGGTCTTCATCTTAACAATATCATGCATCAAAAGGTTCAATGTGTGAACCAAACACCCTGACCAAAATATGTTGGGATACTCATCCTCAATGATTGCTCCCACTGCCTTGCAATTAGCAGCATTATCTGTGATGACTTGAATGACATTGTATGGCTCAATCGTTTGAATGGTTTCAAGTAAAGGTTGTGTAATATTGATACCAATCTTGTAGCGATCCGAGTAGTCATGAGCTGAAAGGAAGACTGCACCACTAGTAGACACACCAAGAATATTTATCAATGGCTTGCCTTTAACATTTGTCCACCCATCATATACAATGGATACCCCATATAACGACCAATCATTTGTAAACTTTCCAAGAGCACTATTGATTTTGGCTCTTTCCCTGTCAAGTCCCACGGTTCTAGCTTTGTCATACCTAGGGCTCCTATATCCTTTAGGGGCATCATTGATGGCTTGTACCATTTCATGCCAATAGGGTGAGCGAAGAACATTGAATGGCACACCACATGCATAGAGAAACCTGTAAACTTTTGAATCCACATCATCTCTGCAACTAAGGTCAAGGAAATCTGATAATGTTTTTCGCATAGGCGAGAATCCATTAGCATGGGTGGATGATGATCCAGATCCATCATTAAACATTCTCTGTGCGGATTCAAATTCGACCATTGATCTCTTGGAATTGTTTTGAGCGGCCTCTTCTTCCATCCTGTATTTGTTTCTTTCTTTACTTGACACTTTGTCACATGTTTTGACTCCAGTAGCCTTACCTTGATCACATGGCATAATCCCACACAAATGCTTTCTCACACAGGTTGTTGCCCACCTATTTCGACTAGGTGGCAACTTCATGTACATGAAGATGTACATAATTGTACATTTTGTACCTTGGAAAAATCTGAGGATATTTTCACTTCTGCAGGGCAGTTGCCCCTTTGTAAAACGAAATGTCCGCTCCCCTGTGTGGGAAAATTAATGTAATTCTATGTGCTAGTGTAGGTCATATGATATGGACGCCACACCATGGAACTGGTTGTTAGGGAAGTCCCCTCATCGAGTGTTTTTTTTCCCTTTCCAATTAATCTTGTTCTTTAGCTATTTTAATTGGTTAGGTTTTTTCACTCAAAATCCTCCAAAGTAGTGACGAGCGTTCTTGTTCTTTAGCGATTTTAATTGGTTAGGTTTTTTCACTCAAAATCCTCCAAAGTGGTGACGAGCGTTCTAATGATCAAGTCCATGGGGTGGCTAAAGGTTCAAAATGTTATTCGTGACCATTCTAGACATTTGTATAGGGTCTTGCGGAGTTTCGTTATGTTGTTGTATTTTAATTAATGTTTCTAGTTGATTAATTTCACCCCTTGGTGGTTAATTAACTAGGTTTTGATGTAATAATGTAATTGCTCAAGCACTGGCACTTTGTAAAAGGGGCTATGAATGCAAGGTAATTGCTATGAAACCCCCTAAGCCACTGCTTCGAGTCCCATGTCATTCTGGCAAGGGGTTGAAGAGATAGACCAATTTTGGTCAAGAGGGGTTTATCTCCCCTACGGAATTATTTAATTGATTTCCCTAAGTCAAATTCATATTATTTGATTTTGAAGTAAAAAATCAAATAATGCCATGATAATTTTGTTTGGGGGTTGCTAAGCCTAGGAAAATTTATTTCAAATTTTTCCACCCCCCCATAGCCAAAACATTAATTTTTGAAATTTATTTTTAAATTTTCGTAAGTAAAAAATTGGGAGATTTTAAATTAAATTTTTAAAAATTAAATGAAAGTGAATTTTTGAGTTTTGGCCTAAGTTAAGAGGTTAAATATTTGTTTCATGACTTAAGCATGGTCCAAACCCTTTATAAAAGAGGAGGCGCTACCATAAAAGGGAGGCGTCACATGAAAGAAGGCATAAAAGGGGGGCGTCCAGCCATTTCATGGCTCATTATAAGTAAAAAACCCCTCTAAAGATGGCGACTCACCCTAGAAGCTCCTCCAAAGGTGGCGCATGCATGAAAAAACCCCCATATGAGGAGGCGCTACATGGATAGAGGAGGCGCTACATTAAGAGGAGGCGCCTAGCTTGGGCCCACATCTAAACCCTAAAAGTAATCTAAGGGGGTCGCCTAGTCAAAGAACCCTAGATCTAAGGGTGTAGAATGGTTGAGGCATGGATCAAGCACCTCAGCCATGGATTGAGGAGGCGCCTAAGTTATTTGATTGGTTGAGAGGGTTGCAAAGTCAATATACCTAGATCTAGTGGTGGAGATCTAATCTAGATCTAGATCTAATCTTGGCCATTGATCTTCAAAGGGTTGGGGTTGCTCCTCAACTATATAATGAGGGTCTCACTCCCTCATTGATATAGATCTCTCATGCTATTGTTATGCTGCTAAAATATTGTCTCTCTTCTCTTCTTCAACATTTTGCCCTAGCTATTTTGCTCAAGCCCTAGAGGCTTCTTGTACTCAAATCTTGCCCTAGTTGGGCCATAATCAAGGAAATTCTTTGGAGGGACGTGGTGTTGTTGTTCTACATTTTTCATGGTCTATTGTTGAGGTAACTTGTATCTTGTAATTTGTTTTGCATATTTGTATTAGTCTAGTTAGCTCTCCACAAAGTATTTTGTGGAGAGATTAGAGAGTAGAAGTATTTTTACCATTTTTTGTGAATTATTTAGCAAGTTTCTTCAAAGTATTTTGTAGAGATTGTTAGATATTCATCACTAGGCTTACATATTTTTGCAGATCTAGTATTTGTTTACAGGTTTTCCAAGCCAAGGACATCTCTCCAAGGGTTTCATCTTCAAATTTGCATTTTCGTCCATCTACCCTTCTCTCTCCTAAAACTGAGTTTTATTCACTGTATAGTGAATAAAACCCTTTGTTTTAGGACTTTCTTCCATTATAGATTAGTATAGAGTTATAAATCTGCTGTTAATACATCATTTAGAGGCCCCAAAGTTCATTTTCTGAATACTAAAACTTCATTTTTCCAAAATTTCAAGTTCAGATTTTTCGATAATTTTTCTGGGTTTTACACTAATCTGTGCTAACTTTCTGTTTTAGTGTTTCTGCAGTAAATTCTAGCAAGTAAAGTTGCTGGTTTGTTGCAGGTTTATACACAGAAGAGGGGGTTATGCTGCCCAAAATTGCCTGGAAAAGCCCTAAAAAAGTTTTGGTCCAAAAGAGGCCAAAAACCACATTTTTTCTCTTTCTTCTACAAGATTGTAAACCCCAAAAGAGAAGTTCTCTTTGGGGTATTCTCTAAAGCTTTGAAAGCTGTTGTAAATCTGTATATGAGTAGTGTAGAGATAGCCTAGAACACTAGTTGCTTAGATTTACTTTTTATGCAAGTTTTATTTCTGTTTACCCACCTTCCCTTAAGGGATTGAAGTGAGGTTAGGTTAATCATTTTTTATTTCTGTTTACCCACCATCTCTGTTACAGACCACCATCTCTGTTACAGAGATTGTTGTGTGGTTAGGTATTGTTTTAGCTAATTGCATTTTCCTTTTAAGTTTCCGTTCAAAGTAGTTAAATCTAAATTTTATTTCTGTCAAAAGAGTAACCATACAACCCACTGATCCGGTGTATCCTCTGTCCCACTTGTCATCTCCTTTTAGGGACTTCAAGTTGGGTATGAAAAGCAGGAGAAGTGGGGGCTTAGTTTAATTAGAACAACTTCCTTTTTCTGCTACAAACCTTCACATTTTGCTTTTCAGTCCAAGATCAAGTACCAGCATCTTCCATAAGGGATACCGCTTGGTTGATCTTGTTGATAGTATAAAATTAACCTTGCATGCTAATCACCAAGACTTAAAATTTACCCTTAAAATTAACCAACAACGAATTTAGCCCCTGTTCCTCTACTCGTTTATCACCCTTCGGGGTACTCACGAGATACGACAGGGGGTAGAGGAGTTTAGTTTAATAGGCATCCATCTTGCTATTTTTCCAGTCGATTAAAAACAGTGACCTCGGAAGCTACTTGGGGTAGAAGACCGTGGGGGGTCTCTAGGCGTTCTACGTCCTCCTTGTTGAGCACCGGGGCATTGGGGTTTGACCTGGGAGCTACGGGTGGGCTTTGCTTCCACTTTGTTGAGCGCACCAGCATTCCCTCTTTGACTTGAGAAATACTAGATTGGGGTAGTCACACCACCGGATCTAAAACTTAATCAAAGATTTCAACTTTAATAAAATTTATTAAAACGAACCAAGAGACATTGCAAAACCGGTTTTATAACATTTTCATTTCAGCAGCATTTCACTTCAATATTGCACTTGTTTCCTTTCAGTTGTTGTTGCACCTGCAAAGCAAACGTAATAATTTTCTAACTTGTGGATATTAATCAACTGGTTTACATTTCTCTGCTATTTATCTGAGCATTGTCATCATCAAGTTTATTCATAACATTACTGCTCAACTGTTTAATACTGTTCATATTACTCAACTGTGATTATATTATTTTTCATTTATCTTGATAATATTGTTCATAAATCTTTCCTAACTGTGTATATTGTTCATAGTTTGATCTCATCTCATTTTTAGATAACTTAACTTGTGGGATAATTAACTTAGACTGCATCCATTGAAAGTTGCATTCTCTGACTCCATCACTCAGGCACTGGTTATATTAAAAGGATTAACTGTCATTAAAATATTGCATTTTGCATTGGTTTGACTGTCATCTCTCAAAACCTTGGCCTCACACCTTAATAAGATCCCTTTAATTTGTAATTAATTAAAAAATCAGGAACTTAGTCTTCCGTAGGGACTTCCCCCCTTGGCTCTGTTGGGATCTTGCCTAAACGGAGGAGTTGTGGACTGTGGTGACAGTGGTCCCCAGCTCTCGCTTGCCCCCGAGGACACACATAGCAGGTTGTGACTTTCTTGTGCCTTAAAGTGTGAATTAGGCGGCAACACGGGTATATAAACTTGTGTAAGTTTTATTACAATGGAGGAATGTAAACTTTGTGGTTCCATACTTCCACAAAGGTGTTGTGTCTTTTTTTGGCCCCTCATCACTCTCAATCTCCTCCTCCTCCTCCTCCTCTCCATGGTATGTGCAGCTCCCTATCTCTTCATTCTCATCATTGCCACCACCAAATCTACTTCCCACCACCATCATCATGAGAAGAATCGGAACCAAAAACAAAAACCACATACCCATCGTGCTTGTTGATTCAATATGAGAATCACTTATTGCCTATAATAGAATGATGGAGAAGAAGAAATTGGAAAGGGTAGGAAAAAAACACATACAAGATTTAAAATTTTAATATAGTGAAATATTTTCTTCAGTAGCAAAACAAAGATTGGGTTTTTACAGCCTACCTCTTTAGCTCTTCAAGGATGGTTGAATGTCTTTATGGAAGCCTTCAATCTTCCTTCCAAGCTTTCACAAATAGACGCTTTCAATCTCCCCTCCAATCTTCGTTCCAAGCTCCTACAAATTTGCTCTCAAACAACTAGCAAAGCCACTCAAAGCCCTAGCAAGAAAAATGAAAACAAGCAAATGAGGAATAGAATGAGTCCAAATGGAGGCCAATAGTGTTTATAAACACTAATTAAACCCTAGGCAACCATCGATATTTTTTTTTTGCAAAAAAAAAAAGAGATTTTTTTCCATGATGCGGAATCGCTCAGGGAGTGATTTCGGGAACGTTTTTTAACCTTCGGAATCGTCCCGGGAGCGTTGCGGAATCGCTTCGGGAGTGTCGCTTCCTAATCGCTCTCTCAGCGATTTTGAAAAAGTTAGGGAGTGGATTTTTTTTGACGGAATCGTGATTCCGAAAATCGCTCTTGGGAGGAATCGCGATTCTGGGAGCGATTCCTCATCGATTCCTCTTGGAGCGTGAATCAGGAGCGATTCGTCAGGGGGAGGAGCGATTCCCTGCAGCCTTTGTTCGATAATTTTGTAAATGAACTATTGTTCATTACATTGACATCGAAGCCCTTGTCATGGCACATTCGTTGTTTTCTACATTTGGCCACACAATCTTCAGAGGTTCTTTGATCTTGGGTCCTTTACCACGAACTAAACTTTGGTCATTTAAAGTTCTGAATTTTCATTGAAGAAAGACTATCTCTGCTGCAAATTCAGAGAATGGATCAAGTATCAAGAAAAAATGAAAAAAAAACCAGAATACCCTGAAGTTCATTCCGTTGTGTGAGCTCGCTGCCGAGGAGGTTAAGGCATAAAACCTGATCATGCATTCATTGTGCAAATAAGTAGTTAACAACTGATAACAATAAAACTCAAGATTTAAAAAGAGAGAGCTAGTTTAAGACCATCATGGAACTAGAGTTACTAGGTAAATGAAGTGGTCTATTTGAAATCTTTGCCATACTTGCTAACATATCCATTCAACGATTAATCACATTATAGTCCATGCGTAATATATTGGACGTTGTTAGCTAAGATTGTTTTAGTTGGAGAAGTTTAATCATAGAAGAGGGATTACCTATAGTCATTGTCAGGTTGCTATAGTTGTTGGTAGATTGCCACCATACATGGTAGATTGAATCTATTTCCAAACAAAAAGGAACCCCAAAAAACTAGCATAATCACAATTGTAGTCCTTGTTTGTAGATTGCTTCGATTTCCAAACAAAATGGACTTCTTGCAGATTGGCATAACCATAGCTATAGTAGTGGCTTGAAATAGAAAATCAACACATTAGTTTTAATCCAAGATTTTAATCGAAGGAATAACAAGCTTTTAATAATGATATATTATAAACAATGGGTACGGATATATATTTTAAATAGAGCGATGCCTTCATTATATTCAAGTCAATTCAATTACAAATAATTCAAGTGAATTACAGATTAAAAAGGGTATTGTTGACCCCTTCAAAATGCATGGTTCATTTTGCATTTTCATGGGCCTTTTTTCTCTCATTAGCACAATAAAAGATCCTTGGAGTCCAACAATGGTTTGATGGAGAGCCTTGTTCCTAGGCCAACTTGGGATCACATTGGTGACTGATGCAAGAAGGGAGCCCTACAATAAGAGCACCCTACTTCAGGAGATGTCCAAGTCAAAGATAATCAGAAGTAGGAAGTGCCCTGCACATGGGAGGTCTAGAAGTTGAAAGAGGATACGGAGAGAAAAATGCCGTATCTTGGAGTAGGACTAGAGTATGACATGTGGCAAGGAAAGAGACTAGAAGAGGAACACCTTAGCTGGGATGAGACCATATGGTAGTAGAAACACTCATTTGCTCAAAGGAGGTCACTTGATGAGGAGTGCCTCACTTCAAGGGAGCATTTTGGTTGCTTGATCATGTGTCTACCCCATGTAGGAGGGAAGTTTGGTTCAAAAGGGGCTTTAAAAGCATTGTAAAGTGACTTTATGGGGCATTACACATTATCCAAGGCACATTGCACATTCCACGTATTTGGAGGCATGTTTCATCATTGAGACATTTGGGGAAAGGACTTTTTGGTTGGAAGCATGTTTTATATATGTGGAGGAAAGGTGTTTGCATGAGGAAGCACCTTGTGGCATGTTTGACATGGCCTAAGCCCCCAAACAAAGAACAACACATACTCAAAAGAATTAGGATGATGACATGTGGCAAGTGGACCTATCCAAAAGTGAATGAGGTCCCAAGTCAAACTTGGACCTATAAACTAAAGAAAGACATAATGTAACATCATTTTCATTCACGAGGAGGCATGCTAGGGTTTATGAAGTCTACAAGTGGTGTGCTAGGGCTAGAGAAGTCTCTGAAGTGCATAAGAAGGCCCTAGGGAGGTGTGCCCTACAGTTTGTACTAGGCCATATATTTTCACTCCTTGAGGACCTAGATGGATGAAGCCCTAATTCTGGATGGATAGAGGAAATATTAATTTGCTAAAGGCATGGTTGGAGTTGTGGAGTTCCCCTCCAAGCCTAGTTGAAGATCTTATGGGAGGAAGAAGTTAAGGGGCATTTCAATGTGAGGTTCTTCATCCTTCTTTGTTTTGTTGGATCAATTTGATGGTTGGAAATTATTAGTATGATGTAGTAGTCTTTGTAGAAAGGCAATTTTGGCTCCAATAAGAGGATGTTATGGTTGAGGTGAAAGTGAAACCCTCCCTCTTGATTTAATCATTGTGTTTATTGAAGGATATTTTTAGTTACATTATTCTGGTTAGGGTTGTTCACTCATTTTGAGGGCTTCCCAGCTAGCTTTGAAGGTTAAATGTGGCACATTTAAGGCGCTCTTCATTTTTGGGCGAATTCATACTTGAAGGATGATGTATTGTTGGATGTTCATTCTATAAAAAATGCTTCCTACTCTTGTCTACCTCTTTTACTTCCTACTCTTATCTACTTCCTTTATGGTTTCATATGTGGTTGTCCTTTAATTATTTATGGTTGCTTGTAATTGCTTCGCTAATTTTGTATTGGTTGTGAGGAGAATCTTTGGAAGGGCCCTCCTTTAATTTTATGCATATCGAATTAAATCCATGTGGTTAGTTAGAGCGTGTTTATAACAATGCAACTATACTTCCATACTGTTCGAACCCTCTTGATTATTGATCTTGACTCCATTGCTTGTTGGATAAGTATTGGTCTTGGAAATCCACCATCCCTTAAATTCTAAGAATATCATGAACATTTTTTTTAGGGTTTCCCCCCTTGTGTCAAAGGAGAGTCGACCCAAAGTGAGAGGAATAGTTGTCGTGGTGATAGTGGGAAACCATCCCAAGTGCCTATTGGGTTTCACTTTATTTTCAGGCCTTTATAACTTTAAATGTAGGTTTAGGAGGTAACAAGTAGACTTCAAATAAATTGCCAAGTCTTAAGAGGAGTTTGAACTTTAAGTCTTTATATATTTAGTTTTTGAAAAGATATTTTTGTCGGACCCTTGCACTGTTGCACCCACTTAGTATTATTGAAGATAGTAAAGAACTCTTATTAGAACCATGCCATTAATGATAGAAGCAACTAAGGACTCATTTTCAAACTTTGTAAAATATCATTTTTTAAATTGTTGTGAAGAATTAACAAATGAGTTACAAAAATGTAGAGAAGAAAAAATGCTCCTCAATGATGAACGTTATCATTTAATATTCGAGGTGTTAGAGTTTGTAACTCAAACAGGTACTTCTACATTGGCTTGGTGCCTAGCATGTAGAAGTGTCCGAGACAAGGAACTCTCTAGACAAACTTTGTAAAAGTGACCTTTTTAATACTTTATGTAAAAGGCCACTTAGGCCATGGTATTGGAGGGCCCATGGTATTGAGCCCATGGTATTTGCATAAAGTGAATGTTATAAAAGAGTCTATGGAGAGTTGTAGACACCATGTCATTGTTAGCGTGTGAGATACATTGAGTGAGTGATAAGATCTAAGAGAGGGTTTCTCTTAAAGGATTTATAGTGAGTGATTCACTCAAGCTAGGGTTTGTCTTTACTGCTGAGGGTTTGGGCACAATTTACAATGAGTGAGTCAAGAGTCCAAGAGTAGGGGCTAATGCAAGGTTTCTTTAGGTGATTGAGTAGTTTTTGAGTGATTTAGAGGGTTGGACAAGAGGTTCGTACAAACTGTATGGCCCAGTATAGATTGTTCTACCAATCAGAGGAAGAAGGTGCTAGGTGGGCGTAGGGTGGATTCAGGGACACCCTGGCCTTAGGAAGCTACGAGAGGTGGTTTGAGGTTGTTTGGGGTTGTGCTGGCTCAGATCTGGTGTGTTATATCTGAGAACCTGAAGCTGTAAGTGCTGTTACAAATCTGCAATGAAAAGACAAACTATTTGCTGTTTTTCCCCAAGGGTTGGGGTTCCAGGATAAATTATCTTGTGTGAATTATGTATGGTCTGTTGTGCATTTTCAGTTAGCTTAGACAGTGTATTACAATTGTTAAATTTTTCAGATATGCAATACTTATATTTGTCGTGTAAAAATATGAAAGTGAATAACTAAACTGAAGCTACTAATTAGATTTGTTTAAGGGTTGAAAAAATTAACATCCTATCAGAGCAGGGACTCTAAAAATAACCATAGTGAAATAGCACAAGTTGACTGCAGGATTTCGGTGAAGTTTAGTGCAAGTTTGCAGATCAACAGATAAGGGTTTCAATGCGCAGATCTGGTTTTCTGTGGGTCATGAGGGTTCCATATAGTTTCGTATGGATGGCTGTACAAAAGGATAAACCTGAGTGTTGGTTGGGCGTAGGGCTGATTTGACAACGCCCAGGTCTCGTGAATCACATGGGGGTGATTTGACGAGATTTGGCTGTTACCGAGTTTTTTTTCGTAAGAGTGGGTTGCAAGTTTTGCAGGGATTGTAGAGAGTTCTTTCTTCTAGATGGCATCCAGATTAGGTACGAGGATAGGCTGGAGGGGATCTCCAACTACCTGTAGTGGAAAGTGAGAATAACAACTGTTCTTAAGGTGAACAAGCTGTGGAATTTTGTGAATACCATAGTGCTAGTGATTACGTCAGATCCCATTGCTCTAGACCTTCATGAGGTGAAAGAAGCAAGGGTGCAGAGGATTATTTTGGATTGGGTTGAAGACAATTTGATACCACGTTTGGCTAAGAAGAAGACAACCAAGGAGATGTGGGATGCACTAGTAAAACTGTACCAGAGTAGCAACTAGAAACGCAAGATGCTGTTAAGGGACAAGCTTCACAACACAAGGATGGCCAAAGGAGGGAGTGTGGCCTCCTATCTCACTAGGGTTACACAAGTGAGGGATGATATTGTAGCTGTTGGAGAGACTGTTCCGGAGTCAGAGTTGGTGCGTATAGCTCTGAGAGGCTTTACCAAGTAGTGGGACGTGTTCGTGATGTGTGTTGTCGGCTGAGAGAACTTTCCCTCTTGAGAGAGACTGTGGGATGACTTTACTTAGGAGGAGATCCAGGAGGGGTCTCAAAGTGGAGATCAGGAGAAGTAAGACTAAGAGGAAGAGAACCTTGCCCTAGCATCCAAGAGTAAGAGAACATCAAAGAAGGGCTCTACTGTAGAAGACATATTTGTGGGCAACAAGAAGATGCAAGACACCATTATGGTGAAGTGCTTTGCATGCCACCAACTAGGAGATTATGCTAGTGAGTGCCCTAACAAGAAGAAGGGCAATTAGAAGAAGCATGTAGTTGGTACAACTGATATGGATGAGTTTATATCTAGATTCAAAGATGATTTTTCACTCATTGCATGTATCTCTAGCTCAATGACCACTAGTGTGTGGTGCATTGACAGTGGTGCTTCATGTCACATGACCGGAGTACGAGGCTATTTAATTAGCCTAGAGGAGCACATCTCAGACTTTGACATTGAACCTGGTGACAAAGCCAAGTACAGTCTAGTAGGCACAAGTACAGTCTAGTAGGCACAGGGGCTGTGAGGTTTCAGAGAGAGTTTGGGAAGCCATTTTCGGTGAAAGAGGTACTATATGTATCGAGGATGAAGAAGAATATGATCTCAGTATCAGCCTTGGAGCCTAGAGGACATGGGGTATGTTGTGTTGTTACAAGATGGATAAGTCTTCAAACTTTTCGGGTGTAGGTACCCAGGATGCAGAGGTGAGGCTTGGCATTAAGGAGGGTGCATTGTATAGGTTGCTGGGACAACCTGTAGTAAAGTCCAAGGGGAGCTTGGAGCATGGATTAATGTCAATGACAGAGGGAGAGCGTGAGGTTTCTCTTAGCAGGACTACTTGGTATGAGATGACATTGATGGATGAGGAGAACATATTTCTAGATCAGAGTCCAACACAGGTAGTAGGAGGATCTTTCAGTTTAGAGGGAGCAACTACAGTAGCAAAAAATGTGATTGGTCTTGGAGGAGGTTCTTCTAGAAGTACCTTCCTCGCTAAGAGGGAGTGTTAGAGCTTGTAGCTTATATAACTGCTATGGGCCTTAGATAACTGCTAGGTGCCCTAGACACTTTCTAGGAACTTAAATCGCTTGGTTAACTCACTAGGAATCCTAGTTAACTGATTAGGGTGCCATCCTCCCAGAGAATTGCTCTCACAGCTGCGTTATCTTTAACAAGGGTCATCGTTGGGCATACACCTCTAGCTAAGGATCTATCTAGCATATACTCTAGCAACTAAAGGTTCAACCTGCAAACACTCCAAATGGATGCCAAATGCAAGCAATCTACCAATACTAAAGCATATAAAAAATCAAAGAGAAATTCATTTGTTTTCCTCTCCCAGTTGCATTATCGTTAAGACTCCCTCTTAGTAAGAGAGGCATTCTCAACGACACTAAGCTTGTCTCGGAAGTACGCAAACTTTGTTGTGGACAAAGGCTTAGTCAACACATCAAGAGTTTGTTCATCTAACGGAACATACTGAAGTCTGATGACATTTATTTGCACCATGTCCCTCACATAGTGATACTTCCTCTTGATGTGTTTCGTCCTGCCATAGAACACACGATTTTCCGAGAGCTTCAAATAGCTCTGGATGTCAACAAGAAACCTGATCTTATAGATCCACTTGGAAGTTACAACTGACTTCCCTTGTTGTTTGAGAACCACTTTCCACACGTCATTTTACATTATTAACTGGAGTTCTTCTATCATAGCACCTTTCTAAACTTGATGTTTGGTTGCCTCCTCATAAGTGGAAGATTTTGAATCAGTGACGTGGCTCAATTGAGATATCAAACCGGAGCACCTTTGAGGCCTCTCAATAGGCTCCTTAATGGGATCAACTGAAGACTCCTGGGCCTCCTCCCTTTGCTTATCTAAAAGAGATGACTCATGGACTGGGCTTTTTGAAGCTGGCACTTCTTGCACTTCCATGGCTATATCACTGGGAGGCTCTCTGAAGTGACGAGAAACAACTTCCTCATGGAGGATCACATTCTCTACTTTTCTTTTTGCAACCCCATTCCGCTGGGGATTGTAGGGCACCGTTGGCTCCCTCTTGATCTCTGGATTCTGTCAGGGGTCATCAAACTTATGAGAGTCAACCTCTCCGTCATTATCTGTGACCATCCTCTTGTGCCATAGTTTGCAAGGTTTGATTGGTTCATAAACTAGAGCTTGAACAACATGCCCCAAAACCTTATAAATGTTGCCTTCACGGGCCCCAATCACAATGGTTGAACTCATGTTTCCATCCTTAGGCCATATCAAAGCCTTTTCTTCTGAGAAGGCTACAGTGAACCCCTTGTCTTCTAGGACTGCCACTGAAAGAAGATTCTTCTTTAACCTAGGAACATATAAAATTTTCTCAATGTATATAATCGTACCTGAATCAAGCTGAAAGGAGGCTGAAACAACTCCTTTTATGGCATATGTACTATTATCTCCCAGTTCCACTTTCACATTGAACTTCTTGTCCTTATAATTTGTAAGAGCCTTCTTGAATCCAGTCATATGCTTGGAGGCTCCATTGTCTATCCACTAGGAGTCTGTCGAGTTGGAGACGGAACCCGAGAGTGCTGAAACCAAGTAGCATTCTCTTTGTTCTTGATCTTTGGTTTCAGCCCTTGTTTTCTTTTGTTGTGGCTCTTCCTCTTCTGTAGCAGTTGAAGCATGGTACTTGCCGTTTTGCCACTTCTTGTTTGGAGGTTTCTTATTGTCTCTTGCAAAATGACCAAACTAGTTGCAGTTATAACACCTTAGCTTTGATATGTCAAAACGCTTACTTTGAACTTTCTTGCCTTTGTGCTGAGGAAATCTCCTTCCCTGCTTTGTCTTGGTAGCAAGGGCATGATCCTTTTCAGTGGGAGGCCCAATCCTCCTCTAGATCCTTCTTCTTCTAGACAATCATGCCACAACCTATCGAAACTTGGCTGAATCTCTCTTTCATAGACTGCCGCCAGAAATGTCTCCCAAGTTGCAGGAAGACCATCTACTGTTGTCTGCACAAGGTCATCATCATCTACTTTAACCCCAATGGCCATGAGCTGATCTCTTATTAGAGAGATCTTGGAGAAGAAAGAGGCAACTGGCTCATCCTTCTCCATCTTCAGTGGACGAAGCTGCTTTTTCAAAACCCTGTTCTAAGTAGGAGCTTTCTTCTCATAGAGATTTGCTAGGGCATCAAAACATTCTTTAGTTGTCCTTAGAGGAGCTATCCTTTATTGAATAAAAAATGATTATTTTTGCCTTGGCTTGCTTCTTCTTAAAGGTTGCTCTTCCTTGATTTGTTGTGGGCTCTACCACAACCCTAGTAACCAGGTCATCCAAGTCACTCTCCTCTAGGATATTCAAAATCCTAGCTTTCCAAGCATTGAAGTTTGAGGCACCTTCTAGCCTATCTTCTGTCTTAACTGAAGAAGAGGCCATCTCCAAACCCTCATGGCCAACCTGCTGAAATTTGCCAAGAAACCATTGCGGCCAAGTTAGATAATGTTCAAACCCCTTACCCTAGGATCTATGTAGGCTTAGTTAGGCTGCAAAACAGAGCTAGCTACAAACCCTATGCTCCGATACCAAGTTAAAATTAGGGTTTTTTAACAAAAAATAAATATTGTACTTTATTGCAAATTTAAATTACAAAAAATAGTACTGAAGAAAAAAATCACAATTTATAGGACAACAGTACAAATCTTAAATTCAGATCTGTTCACTTGAGTGTGAGAACTTTCCTTATACTCAGAGTTAACTTTCAGATCAGATCTTGCCTCTTAGAGGCAAGTCAATAAATGGAACAAAAGCTGACCCTTACCTGAGGGTATGAACATACTTGAGAGGGAGAGAGAGGCAAAGTGCTGAAAGATAGGGTTAGACAGGTACAGTAGAAGGTGCAGAGGCCTAATGAAGGTACGACACAGTCAAGGACAACCCAAAAACATCAACAGAGGCAACCAACAAATGCTTAACAACCTATGGTACCCAGTAGGCGACAACCGCAGAGTAGACCCCAACAGCTCACAACACCCTTAGGACATATCTTACAGTGGATGACAACCTTCAAAGAAACCTCAACAATGGACAACAACCTTCAAAGAAACCTCAGCAGTGGAAAACAACCCCAAAACAGTGGATAACAACCCTTAAAACAATCCACAACAGTAAACAACAGTTCTAAATAACCGTCAATAGGTAGCAACATCCTTAGGAAGTCAACATAGGCCCAAAACAGACCTCCATCAGCAAGCGGCAACCCCACAACAAACCTCAACAAGCAACAACACCCTTAGAACAGTCCACACAACAGACGACAACCACAAGATAGCAAACGACACTCTTAAATTAGACTCTAACAGCAGATGGTACCCATAGAATAGACTTCAACAGGCAGCGGAAGCCTCAGGAAGTTAACTCAACCCTAAACAGGCTTTAGCAAGGCAGACGACTGCGTCACAACAACTCACGGTTCACACGTGTGGAAGGATGGAGGATTAAATGACTGTTAGAAACTTCAACACTAAGAAGGAGAGCCCAAGACAAGTGAACGCCCAAGCAAAGAAGCCTTGAAATCCTTGACGTCATCCAAACAAGAATGCTGAAACCCTAGAATAGTCATAAGAAATCATATCTCAACTTTTTTCTTCAAGATGCCTTTACAATGAAAGACTAGGCTTGAATTTATAGCCTCTCAATGACCCCTAGAAGGTTCTGCCTTCTATTTGGTCATTGGCTATAGAGTTGGTCATTGACTTTAGAGTTACTCAATAAGGTCAAGACCTCAAGCTTTTCGGAAAGCTCCCACATAAAAATAAAATTTAGTATTAGGACGTCTTTAGGAGAGGGTGTCACATAAGACAAGGCGAAGTGTAAGATACCACACTCAAGGGGGGCGCTTTCATACAAGGCTAAGTCAACACAAGACTAACCACAAGTCAACAAGAGGTGTAACAACAAAGAGGGGAAACAACCTGTAATATCTGTATCTTGATGTTCTCAAAAGCTATCTCAATTGAATAGTCCATTAGAAAATAGTTCCATGTTGGATAATTATATAAGAGTAAATATGAATATGAATGATGATGAAAGATTACAAAGTGAGTTCCATATATATAATAATCATAAGGAACTTTGGAGACCATCCATGAAAGGATGCGTCATTTTAGAATAATTTACTAATAACTATTTATGTGTTATCAAGATTTAACATTTATATATTTTATTTATATTACATTCATTCTTATATTTTATTTATATTAGATATAATTAATATTTATTTATATTTATAACATTACCTCCCTCTTCAGATATGGTTTGTCCTCAAAGCATATTGATGAAGACAATGTTATGTTTTTTTGTTTTGTAAGGGTCGTTGCATCTTTCGTTTTTACTCTTGACAATTTCCTTTTCGATATTTTGTCCTAGAAGAATCTGACTAGAATGTTTTTCATTCCTTAATTCCTTGATTTGCGTGCTTAATTGCTTAATATGCTCTTTTAACCGAAGATTTTCCTTCTTTGTTAACATATTATTGATTTCTTGCTTCGTAATTTCAAATTGTAGATGATGATTGGTTGCTTTATAATGCTCTAACTCTCCCAATACTTATTGTAATTGCATCTGTATTTCTGAATATGTAATTGCCATAATTTGTGACTTCTAGTTATATTTTCTTTGATAGTAATGGCCGTAGGTGTAAGATCCCTAAGTGGTTCTTTTTGTAAAAAATCTTCCTTTGACTTCTTGTAGGTTGTGTAGATGGGTGGTTGGGAAAAATGATTGTTACCCTCCCCACCCAAGTTCAAATCTCGAAGATGAACTTTTATAAAAAGAAATATCAAGCCTTGGGACCCACCCTTATAATATATTTTCTTTAATAGACTTGTAAAGCACTTTAATATTTTTCAATCTAAAAATACGATTAATCCTTCACTCTGTAATTTAATTCTTTTCCCTTTATCATAAAACCCGTTTTTATTAATGTAATGTTTATTTTTGAATGAAATTAAGTGTGGTTTCATAATCAATGTATTGTTTTTTTTCCCTTTTTCTTCTTCTTCTTTTTACGTTTTTGATTATACGACTTGTTTATAAAACCACGTGTGGTTTTTATAAACCTTGTGTTTTCTTTTCTTTTCTTTTTTTGTTTCTTCTTTTTTTATTGTCTTACCTCTTCTCTTTTTCCTTCTTGGTCAAAGCCCACAATTTCAGGGAAACCCTTGAATAGTGGTTAAAAACCAAATTACACAAAGTATAAATAATGGATAAGGGTAGGATCACTCTGATACCAATGTAATATCCGTCTCCGGATATTCTCGAAAGCTATCTCAATTGAATAGTCCATTAGAAAATAGTTCCATGTTGGCTAATTATATAAGAGTAAATATGAATATGAATGATGATGAAAGGTTACAAAGTAAGTTCCATATATATAATAATCGTAAAGGAACTTTGGAGACCATCCTTGAAAGGATGCGTCATTTTAGAATAATTTACTAATAACTATTTATGTGTTATTAAGATTTAACATTTATATATTTTATTTATATTACATTCATTCTTATATTTTATTTATATTATATATAATTAATGTTTATTTATATTTATAACACAAACCTTTTATCTTTCTCTCTCAATGTTTGTGGTCCACAAGTGTTCCATACAATAACTGGAAGTTTATCATCACCATATAAGGAAAGTTCAAACTGGATGATGTGATCCTCTTATCCTCCCGACTGCTCCTAAGGTCAAATGCTAGTGAGTCCATCAAGGGGTGGCCATTCCCTTGAGGAAACAACCTAGCTCAACCATCTTGAAGACCTAGGAGAGGAGGACATCACACATCATCATCTTGGTTAGCTGACCAAGTACCTAGGGATCAACTATGGGCCCTAGATAATTGCTAGGGGCTTATCTGATTTGGTCCTAGACCAAGTACCCTAGATAATTGCTAGGGTTATGCACTGGTTTGTCCCAGACCAAGAATCTCTCGGCTGTAACTGACCAGGAGGTCCTAGTGATTGACTAGGGACTCTTGCCATGGCTCTGTATTGCTTGGTCCCAGACCAAGATCTTTAGATAACTGCTAGGGGTCGTAGACACCTGCTAGGAACTTAAACCGCTTGATTAACTGACGAGGAACCCTAGTTAACTAACTAGGGTGCCATCCTCCCAGAGAATGGCTCTCGTAGCTGCATTATCTTTAACAAGGGTAACCGTTGGGCATACACCTCTAGCTAAGGATCTATCTAGCATATACTCCAACAACAAAAGGTTCAACCTGGGCTGTAAACAATGGATGCCAAATGCAAGCAATCTACCAATACTAAAGCATATAAAAAATCAAAGAGATATTCATTTGTTTTCCTTCAAAAAGCAAAGTTTACTGATTCAGGAACTAGATCTATTAACTTTACAATGGAAAAAATAAAAGTATTACCTCAAAGTTTGAAATCACCACAACATATGCCTCACAACACAAGATAGGTCCCCAAAGAGATATTCATTTGTTTTCCTTCAAGAAGCAAAGTTTATTGATTCAGGAACTAGATCTATTAACTTTACAATGGACAAAATAAAAGTATTACCTCCAAGTTTGAAATCACCACAACATATGCCTCACAACACAAGATAGGTCCTCAATACACCACTATAGCTTTGAGATAAAGGGAGTTGAATTCTTTTCGTCAACCAACAACAAATTATAAATGAGAGGGGAGTCTCTTATATAAAGCTTTTGCTCAACAACCCTTCAATAAAATAACAATATTTAGGGCTAAAACCCTAGACCTATCCTTGGGAGGAGTAATCTCCTCTAGTAGACATGGTAAAAGAGCATAAAATATGAGGTGGTTTGGCTACTAACCAACCTCAAAACCCTAACTAATTGCCCAAGAAGAGTGGGGCCAAATACATGTGATAAATACAATATATGCTTAAAAAAGGGAAAGTGCCTTCATAGATATGATCAACTAAAGATGGAAAGAGGTTAGATCTAGGGCTTGACCCCATAGATTCCTTAAACGACTCAACGCCCTCCTAAAAAATGGTGCCAAGCCATGTTGAGACCACCCAAAAGAAGGCACCCTCTAACAAATTAGGTCCAAAACTAAGGGCACTTCACCAAAACCTTGTGCCATGCGCTCTTAGGATCCAACATGGGTCAAAAGTTAAAACCCTAGAGCTCTTCATCAAATCATGCAACAAACTTCTCAAATGGGCCACATGTGTGAGACGTCCGATCATTAAGGTGGACAAACGGATGTCAAATGTGTAACAAACTCCTTCATAACTCGCGCCAAGGGTTCAAGATGCAATCAGTAGTCAAATCAAGTGCTAGCTTACTCCTGCATGCTAAGGAGATGTCATCATGCATCAATTAAGAAGGGGATGACCCCCTCCTAAAGCCTCTAGGCATCGTTTGTGCCTCCAAACGTGTGTGAGCGAGGGAGGCATTCCTCATAATAAGCCTAGGCATCATCAACATGCGTCATAACAAGTGTCAAATCATAGAGAAAGACTAAGGCATCCATGTGCTAATGGGTTCAATCCACATTTAACTAGGAAATGTATCGAAATATGAGGTAAAGTCATAAAATACTTAATAATTACACCCTTCTAATAGCTCAGTAACTTATTTAAATTTTGTCCATTAAAACACTAGGCTAACCTTGGTGTGCCAAACACTAAACCTTATTACACGTGAAACCCATAAATTAAGGCTCATTACCTAGATTCTTAAGTCAGGTGATGGTGATGAAATGAATGTGGTACTTAGGGAAGGAAAGGGGTCATTGCCGTTGACTATCATAACAATTGAGTGTTATAGGTCTGCCTCATAGCATTTAAGAGCTATGGGTTATAGATTTTTTTTCCACATGTGTGCCTTATGAAAGGGAGCGCTTTTATCATGAATTGCCCTTTCCTTGCCCCTCTTTTTTGTAAACACTTTATTTCCTTTTTCTTTTGTTATTAGCCTTTTTTGGGCTTAGTTTCTTTTCTTTAGCTTTGTCTTTGATAACCTGGGACATACGGAACCTAGTTTTTGGCAAGGTGGCATTTCTCATGTTCTTTACAATTTAATTTAGAAGCATCAACCTTATAGACTCTTTTAACTTTGATTTAGGCATTCATAAATGGGATTAGTATTGAGACCTTGAAGAATTACTAATGCTAGATCACTTATGAAGGGGAAACTAATGGAAATGGACGGAAGGGCTTGTGAAATGAAAAATGGCTAGGCAAAATGTTGAGAAATGGATGTAACACCTACTTAGTTCACTAGGGTACAACTTAACCTTCATGATGACTCACTTCTCTAAGGTGAAATAATGATATCACCATTGTTACGTATTAATAATGAATAAAAATTTTAAGTGTCATGAGCCACTATCCAGGTATGAAAGTAACATTCCATGATCAAGTCAACTTAAATGAAAACATCCCAAGTGTCAATGATGGTGTCAAATATCACAGCACTGGTGAATCTTACACCATCTCTACTAGTCACATCCAAGGCACAAGAGCCATCTGGGCATGCTGGCACAATCTCTGACCAATGATCTATAGCAAATCCATAGATCTCCTCTCTGGCAAGTAGCTTGTGATTTAATCACAAACCAATCTGATCATCAAGTCGCCCCTCCTGGTCTAGGGGTAACACTACCATTATTCCTGTTGTCTTTGTGAGTATCTTGAATCTCCCTCCACAAAACCATATCCTCCCACATTTGCTCAAGTGCATTCAGTGTGGAATCTTCAATTGTAGGCTCAACATGTTCTTTGTCTTCTCCATCCAACAAGGCTGGTTCAAACCAGCACAAATTCTCCACATTGATCACTAAATAGTAAATATATCCCGCATTTACAGAGGTATTTTCAGCTGAAATGCATTATCATTGACTTGCTCAGAAGTTGAAGTCTGTATCTCAAAGGCTTCAACTTCTTGGCTGCCCTTGCATCCACTCCTTTTTTTCCAAAGAAAAAACCTTATATTTGATATTTTGAGGTTGAAATCAAAATATACATAGGAGAGCCTCGTAGCTCTATTCTTCTCCACAAACAAAAAAACTAACAAAGACCAGCCTGATCCTAACATTACAGTCATCTGACTCCAAGCTTCATAGGAAATTGCTAGACCCCTCAAAGAATACAGGTCTTTACATCAAGAGAACAGTAAGCATAATAACTCACTAACATACATAATGTAGATTTTTGCAAGTTTTCAGCCTCCGGTTTATAAGTAAAATTTTATCTCTGTTTATTTGCAAACTCAGAAAATAAATGACTGGAAATAAACATAAAAATTTTGAGACTTAAAACACTGCTGTAACTTCACTTTTTCACTGACATAAAATAAATAATCAGCACGCCATTCAACACATGGTACTCCGGAATTTTTGGCCAATGTCCCTGGAAAAACCCACAAGGGGAAAACCAGTCAGAGAAAGAGAGTTTATTATTTCTTCAGGATAAAAATCAGACATTCATTTACAGTAAAAAATCCAACTTATCTTAACCTAGAAAAATGACCCAGCAAGCTGCCTTGATTTCTGTGCAAGAGCTGCCTCGGTTTCCATGCAATATCAGTCTCGAAAAACATGCCTGGAAATCACTGCTCTGCTACCCTCAATTTCTGTGCATGAACAACAAACTGCTGTCCTTGGGATTCGTGCCAGACAGACCCAAAATCTATGCTGTATGGTCTGAAATAAATGCAGCCGTACACCTCGAATTCGTGCTAGAAATTTAATGCTTGCTGCATTGAGAAACATGCTGTACCTTCCTCAAAATTTGTGCCTGATATTTTACCTCGAAAACAGTGCCAGAATCCGTACTGTATGGAACCGTACTTTTCCTTGATTTCTGTGCCAGCAATAACTGCAGGCTGTACTTTCCTTCTTGGTTCCTGTGCCAACAATAAACGCAGGCTGTACCTTCCTTCTTGGGATCTGTGCAACAAAAAATGCTCCTCGATAATCGTGCCCACCAAAATCTTCTCCAGTAGGGTGTCTCGAAAATCGTGCCCACTCTCTCCTTTTGCTCTCTTCTCTTCCTCTTCTCACAAGAATGAATGAATCTGCCTTTCCCTTACTTTTTGCTCATAACCCTAGGTAGGTGAAGAGACATCTACTCCAAAGGCTGAGATTTGATTAGATCAACGGTTGAAATTAATTGCTCATATTTTATTTCTAAAATATTAATTTCACTCACCCACTTAAATTTATCAAAAACTGATTTTATACTCTAAAGTCAAATTAAATGTCACTTAAGTCATTTAATGCAAGGGTCACTTTATTTCCCTCTTTTAAGTGATTAAGGCTAAAGTCTCTTAGGGGAACACTTCCCTAGGTACAAAACTAACACATAATAGTTAATAAAGATAAGAATTTAGATAAGTAGCTGAGATACTTCAGGCAACGCCTCATCGTCCTTGAATAAATGGATGAGTAAGAGCCTCTCTTTTAGGCGGATGGCTTCCTTGGATAATTGATTTGCCATGACATTGAATTCCTTATATATATGCACAAAAGAGAGGAAGTGAAAACGTGCTCTGGCTTCAAAGACCCTGTCGAGCATAGGATTCAATGCAAGATTGGTGATATTACAACGATCATTGCACTGATCTGTCAAAAGTTTGGAGTCACCAAAAACTTGCAATTCAATATTTCTTTTATTTGCTAAGAATTTTTAATTTTAAGAGAATCCAGAGAGCAAAAACCTCAGTTATGTTATTTGTTCTAGTACCCTCTCCATACTTCAACTTAAAGAAATGAGAACTAGATAAAAAGCGAACTGCTCCATCACCACCATTACCAGGTGTCCCTTGGCACAGGCCATCGAAGAAGCCCCATGCTTTGTTTGAGTTAATAACTGGCGCCTTTATGACACTAGTTTTTTTTCTTACAGATTTCTTCCAATCTGCATTGAAGGAAATTCTAATTCTGTGAGCAATCAATGAGGGAGTCCCAGATTTATCTTCGAATATCATTTTGTTACGTATCAGCCAAATTCCCCATACAACATAACTGGGCAAGGCTTAGAAAGGTTTTGTCAAAGGATCTGCCTCCTAAGGCTCATAACAAAGAATCAGAGTATCCCTTGCCTATTGACCAACCGAAGCACTTCTTGCCAAACTTCCTTGGCAAATGAACAAAAATTAAACAAACAATCCATAATCTCGACCTCTTATTTACAAAGGATACATCTGTTTGGACCATGCCAAGTTCGTTTTTGGCCACTATCCCAGGTCAAAATTTTATTGGACAAAGCAAGCCAAGCGAAGAGTTCAATTTTTCGGGGACAAGCCATTTTCTAGATCGGCTTCCACCAGGATTGTTGATCCCTTTGATGATCTGCTAAAGATAAGGCTTCATAACCAAGTTTGGCAGTAAGATAGCCAAAAGCTTTGTTCCATGACCGCAAAAGCTCATCTTCACTATCATGTAGATAAATTACACTGTGGCAAAGAATGCTAGTATAACGTCTCCATTCTTTCGTCACCAATTTGAAGTAACACCATTTCAAGGAACAACCAAATTTCCTTATCAAAGGCCTTTGAAAGGTCAATCTTTAAAATTGCCATTGAGAGTTTGAGCTGCTTGATAAAATGTATACCTTCTTGAGTAGAGCCCACAACATCGTGAATCTGCTTGTTAGAAAGAAACCCAAACTGTTCCTCCAAGATTACCTTTGATTACGTCTTTATCTTGTTTTGCAAATATTTTGTATAAGAGATTACACAAAGAAATGGGATGAAAGGCTTCAAAAGTCTCTGGATCTAAGTTGCACAAAACAGGGAAACACGACTCCCCAAAATTTTGGAAACAGGGAAATGCAATATATATATATTTTAAATTAATAAATGAGCAAGGACATTTAAAAAAAATGAATGTGAATCATACAACATAAATTATACATGTCGGTGAATCATTGCTTATATTGGGATCCTATTCATCAATAACACCTTTGCCTCCCTCCTCCAGGCTCTAGCCCTTGCTTCTAAGTCGAATTTGAAAGTTGATCCTCCAAGGACATTAGTCAATGACTCAACACTACAATTTGATGAAATTTCCTAATCCAATCGTTAAAATGAGGGAGAAAAACCTTTCCATGCTTAATAAGTGATTTTGCTTGAGTGAAGAATACAATTTTACTAAGGTCATGACATAGGAGTTCAACAATCAATACCACCAACATCAAGGTACATACAGGGGTTGATGTGTTTGATTAAATGCCAATCCCATTCTCTTATACATGATAGAATCTTGTGGAAACTTTGCAATCCTGAAATCTTGAAAACTATAAGTCTGCTGAGTTCTGAATGGTATCTAAAATTCTACTTTTTGCATATGAAGTCCGATGAGGTTGGAACCACTCTCAAACATCATGAAACAATTAATGGTAATGTTAAAAATTTAAGTAAAATGATTGAAAATGAAAGATAAGGAGAATGTCACTTTTACTTTAAGAATTTAACATTGCCATTCAATATTACCAATTAATACTGAACAGGGTGATATGTTTTTATCAATTGGGCGATAGTTCAAACGTGTTTTCTTATGAATGAAATGTGTTTTCTTCTTGGGAAATGTGTTCCTTCTCGGGAAATGTGCTAGTCGATATGCAAACACCTTTCCACACCGTATTGCATGCATTTCCACGATTCGGGTAGGAAACGGGTTGGGGACGTGGCGAGGTGGCGTTTTCTGCAACTGAACTTTGGATCATTCTTCTTTGTATTAGGGCAAGACAAGTTTTGTTGATGGTTCCCAACACTTTGCCAACTAGATGGGATTCTTGGATAGCTTTTAACAAATCATCCTCCATAAGTTCATAACAGTCCATCCCTTAAGCCCCAAGCTCTTCGCTTTCTTAAAAAGTGTAAAACCTCCTCCATTTCCTCCTTGGACACACTTGCTTCCAGGTTTTCATTCATTCCTTGATCTACAAAGTTTGGAAACAAAATCACTTTTAGTTGTTCTACTCACCAAGATCCTTAAACAAAGAATAAAAATGATTCTTCGCAAAGACATAAATGCCTTCAAAAGTATTTGTTTTACTCCATTCGATAGTCCAGTCTCCCAAATAGTATTCATTTGTTTCCTAAAGTTAGCAAATTTATGGAAAAACTTAGTGTTATTGTCTACCTTTGCAAGCCAAGTGGCTCGACTTTTCAGGCTCCACTCAATATCTTCTAGATCAAGTAACTTTCTTTTATGCTCCTCACCACAAGCTTTTCCAATTCATGATCATTGAAAATCCTTGCTATATTTTGATAAAAAAGAGAAAACAACTTTCCCTCTACTATCTCTAACTTTGCTTATCTTTCTGCCTTCTTCTTGTTAGCCCAAACAACAACCAATCTTTTTATCTTCTTGAGATTGACCACAAGTTGATATACTATTGTCTCATCCCTTGCGTGATCATAATGGATCTAATTTGAAATTACCGAAGATTTGAACTCCTCCCCATCCAACCGGGAGTGACTGAATTTGTAAGGAGTTGGTGGTTTCTTGATCATTTTTTCAAGTTGCAGAAGAATTGGAGGATGATCCGAAGATCCTCCCACTTCAACCCAGGATTTGAACTTCTCAATCTCATCTATCAAACTCTCTGCCAAAAAGATTTGATCCAATCTTTTAGAAATCCCTACCAATCCTTTCCTTGAATTTCTCCAGGTTGGGACACATTGAATAGGTTCAATATCTACAAGTTTGGCTTCTAAAAATAATGAATGGAAAACTTTGAAAGAGGATATGACTTGGTAGACTCTCCCCAAATCTCTTGAGAGGATAGAGTCAAATTCAAATCTCCACCCTAAATTAAATTATCCCCTTCCAAAAAACCTTGGTCTCTCAAATTTTCCCACAAAGGTATTTGATCACTGTAAGGACCATATGGTTGATGATCTTAACGACCTTCCTTAGATCTCTTGCTTCCCCTTCCAAGAGAATTCCTGCATCCATGATAGAAGTTGAAACCACATTAAAACTAGGGTTCCACCTGAAAGGCCTACAAAATTCGTAGAACAAAAATGACAATCCTTCAAAATGGAAGACAAAACCTCAACAATTTTGGCTCCTACACACATGGTTTCCTGCAAAAGAAGAACATCCAGACGATGAATAGAGAACAATCTTTTGAGGGCTAGCAATTTATGGACACCCCCACCCCTCTAATGTTTAAGGAAAGAACAATCATGGGTTCACCTTCTTCGGGGTTGTTCTTGCTCTAAGAACCCCATTGATGGTGAGCTGTTTTCCTTCTTGCACTTCCTTGGACATTAGGGATTTAGCTTTGGATATAAAAGATTTTCTTCTCGGATGGGTGGTTTTCTTGGAAAGGGACCTTAAACCACCCTCTACCTTCCCTGTTTCTTCCACTTCCATGGACTTTTTTGATCTTAATTGGTAGCTAGAGGAAATAGACGGCTTGTAAGGCTTTGATTCTTTGACAATCGAGGTTGGAGGGAGGAGCTCAACTCTTTATCAACTTTCCCAGAGATGGAAGAAACAAAGAGCCCTTGGGGATCAAGGTCAGAAGCCCTAAAAGGGGAGTCATCTATAGAGAGTCCAATGGGATCGGGGTCCTCAAACAAGGAAGGCATTGCCAAATCCCGAGGGACTTGTATCTTAGTAGGAGAAGGAGAAGAACACATACCTTAATCATTTGTTATTCCACTGGGGTTCAAAGCTTCTAGCTGATCAATCAGAGTTCGGGAAGGAATTGGAACATCCGAAATTAGAAGGGAAGGACTACGCTCTTTAGCAGAAGGAGCTTTCTCCCCAACACAGACATCATCATTTAAGCCCTCAGCTTGCTTGGGAAGAAACTTCTTTGTCTAAACTTTGGTGAAAGGACCTTACCTTTTGGATTTGTACAGTCCTGCTTGAGGTGACCAACTTCATGGCGAAGTTCGAACAGAGCAATGGAATGGCAATTTCCAATAATCCAGACACTGCTTGAACACTCCCATTCTCCAAACTAACTCAACTTCTTCCAATAACCTGTTGGAAAAGTCTGATTAACAACTAGAACACAGGCAATCCTCTTATTAGAGTGAAGATTGAATTTTTTATCTAGCGCTATAAATTTACCCAACAAGTTTGCAACGTCTTTTAACACATCTTTAGACCAGAGATCAATAGGAAGGCCTGATCAAACTCCCAAAATATACTCACTGACAAAGGTTCACGTCGAGGATTCAAAGAGGGTGTTTATCGCTCAAGAACCAAACTAGACAAGGTCCTAGAGCCAAACCTAAACTAGAATTTTCTCTAGATATTTTGCAGATCGAAACATGAAACAAAGCCAACCCTTGAAAATGATATGGAAAATAGGGACATATCCGATGACTTTCTTCCACCCTACTTCCAACCAACCAAAGAGTGTCTCCATTTTAACTTGTTTTCCTATGAAGTGATCGACCGGAGCTCGTGCAGAATGTTCCTCCACCTTATCCATTCCTATGTCATAACCAAGCACCGATTTGATAATCTCCTTAAGACACTTAAGTTTGTGCTTAAGTCTGTTAGGGTGAACGGAATTAGAGCCAGAGTCAGAGTAGGAGGCAAAATAGTATCAGAAGCAATGGCAGGGTTTGTGCCTCTATCCGGGTACAATTGGAAATGAGCCGAGGAAGATGAATAAATGCCAAGGGAATTGTGCCATCCAAAGTATGTGTATGAACATTTCGAAGATCCTGCGAACACTCACCACCTGGAACTCAATTGATTCAGACGTTGACTGGGGTTCTGTCAAATTGGTATTAAAGTCGTGTGAGCATCTCCAAACTTCCATTAACTCATGTGAATGAAATACTGCAGTTGATGTAAGCAAATCCTCCCCAAAATCCTGTTGTTCCTCCTCAAGATCCATCCTGATGTCTGTTAAAGTTAGTGCAGCTACGAGACCCATTCTTAGGGAGGATGATACCCTAGTTAGTTAACTAGGGCAAAGTAAGACCCTAGAAGGTACCCTAGGGCCCCTAGTAGTCTCCAGGGTTTTTGGTCTGTGACCACGTAGGTTGATGCCATGGCAAAGCCCCTAGCATGTGGCTAGGGCCCCTATGTGCCTCTAGGGTGTCCCGGTATTCTGGTCTGGGACCAGGGACACGATGTCCAAGTAGATCTTGCAGGTAGAGGCAGAGACATATTCTGGTTTGGGACCAGGGACACGATGTCCAAGTAGGTCTTGCAGGTAGTTGATCAACTTTCAGTCTGGGACTGAAGCTCAACTTAGTGCCGAGAGCCATTCTCTGGGAGAATAGAGGCACCTGGTCAGTTACTAGGAATTTGATTCATGCTTAGCTTAGTGCTAAGAGTCATTCTCCGAGAGAATGGAGGCACCTGGTCAGTTACCAGGAATTTGATTCAGTCTGGGACTGAAGCTCAACTTAGTGCTGAGAGATGTTCTCTGGGAGAATGGAGGCACCTAGTCAGTTTCTAGGAATTTGATTCAGTCTGGGACTGAAGCTTAGCTTAGTGTTGAGAGCCGCTTTCTTGGAGAATGGAGGCACCTGGTCAGTTACGAGGAATTTGTTTCAGTCTAGGACTGAAACTCAATGTAGGACTGAGAGCCATTCTTTGAGAATGGAAGATGATGATGTGTGATTTCCTCTCTCCTAATCGTTACTGCTAGGTTGCTTCTCAAGGGGCTGGCCACCCCTTGATGATGACACTAGCAGCTAACCCTTAGGAGCAGTATTGAGGACCAAAGGATCGTGCCATCTGTTTGGATCTTCCCCTTATACAATGATGACAAAATATATAAAACAATGTACCTTGAGAGAGAGAAAAGTTTACTGGTCTTGTTGGCCCTTTAAAGAAGTTGTTTGTCCACCTTATATGGTTCACCTTGATCTTATAGGTTTGTGGGTTGTTTAATTGTGGCCCCCCATTTGTTGACTCATGGTCCTTTTTTCTACTTGGTCCTAGCACTCTTATTGTGTGTGTACCTTTGTTATGTTGACTCTTACCGTGAGTCTTTGGTACACTAACCTAAGTTCTTTTTATTCGACCATTTACCTTATGACTTTATTATAAAAGCTTACTTTATGGTTTTATTAATAAAACCTTTATGGTTTTATTAATAAAGACTTTTAGACCATTTATTTATTTTATTTATTAAAACCTTTGGACCTTTGATTTTTGACTTGGACCATTTTGTTAATGTTTAAACCTTATAAATTAAAGGTTTAATGAAAACAAAAAAAAAACATCGAACTATTTTCCTTGTCTGCTCCTCGCGTGACTGATCCGTGTGTTTCCTCAGCTGCCCGCGTGACTGATTTCTTCCTTGGCTGCCTCTGTGTTCTGCGAATGACTGTTCTTACGTGACTGGGTTACTCTTGCCTGCTGCTCCACATGACATGCACCAGCGTGATCTTGGTTGCTGTGTGATCTCCCTATTGCCCGCACCTGTAGTGCTCTACCTCCGTGGGTGACTACTCCTTCCGCGTGACTCTGAAGCAAGACCGTGGCCCTATCCTGTGTTGCTCTGCGTGACTGAACTGCGTGTCCCTGCTCCACGTACTCTGCCCTGTGTGGTTTATCTCTGCGTGGCTTACCTCTGCCCCTGTGTGACTTACGCTGCTGCTCCATACTGGGATGTCCTGAGGCCCTTCTCTCCATTCATGCGTCTGCTGCCTGTGCCTGTTCCTTCACGTGACTTCCCACTCACGTGATTGCTGTGACTGTACTCACTCTAGTGTGGTCCGTGGCTTGTTCTCCCACCGTGACCTTCAGTGTGGTTTGTGGCTTGTTCTCCCACCGTGATCTTGAGTGTGGTCTGTGACATTGTTCCCCCACCGTGACCTTGAGTGTGGTCTGTGGCATGTTCTCCCACCGTGACCTTGAGTGTGGTCTGTGGCTTGTTCTCCCACTGTGACCGTGGTCCATGGCTTGTTCTCCCACCGTGACCTCGAGTGTGGTCCGTGGCTTGTTCTCCCACCATGACCTTAAGTGTGGTCTGTGGTTTGTTCTCTCAGCATAACCTTGAGTATGGACTGTGGCTTTTCCAGCATGACCATGCGTATCCTACTTAGCATGACTGTGTCTCTGCACAGTGTGACTGTATTCTTACCCAGCGTATGTGCAGCGTGACTGTACTGGATATGACTCTCTTACTGTTGACTAAGTGTCTGAAGTCGATATCCTACTGCTTTAACCCTCTCTCTCAAGGTACGGCATTTGTTTACTCAATTGACTTGTCCCTTCTGTGACAAGATCAACCTAAAGTAACTGAGTATAAGGCTGATTCAAATATTGATTATGATTCCTTACTGCTGATTTCTACTGTACATTATTTTATCATGTTGTTACTGTACATGGCATTTGATAATTCTCAAGGACCAACTCTAACGCAGTGACTAATGGAGCGTTAAGTTGAAAGAGATGAAAATTATGATTGTCTTTATTACAATTCAAATTTTATTAAGCAAATACTATTCTGAATCTGAGTTTACATGTTCATGCATTTTTACTATTTATGTTAAAAACTCCTCCAACCCTGAATTTTCAACAATGTCTGGACCCTAGTGCTTGAGCTCCATGTGGAAACCTGCTGAAACCCTAAAAAGGAAAAGAAACTCTTGCATCAACTCTTTACTAAGATACAGCCAAACTTTGTTTCCGACACAGTATTTGTGATCAGTCCTATGTTGGTCATGGTGAAGCTTGTACTTTTCTTTACGCTTATGAGATGTTGATGTATGTTTAGAATCTTGGATGAATCTGTCTGATCCTGTCTATGAACCTGTCTGCCTTATTTGCCTTCTCATGCATTTGATGTTCATTCTCCTTCTGCTGTCCATAAACAACATCAAAGGGGGAAGGTGGCAGATAACTGTAACAATCTTCAAAGGGATATTTTTGGATGGAAGAATGTACTGCCAAACTGGAACATCTTGTCAGATATTTGACAAACTGAAAAGTTATATGACTACTTGCTTGTTCCTTTCTATTGGCAATATTGATTAGCTGCATGCAAATTTTATATCTTCAAGATGAGTATTAATCTTCCAGGCTTTCCTATAATTGATTTATTCAATTGGGTTTTGTTCTCCCAAAATGGGATTAGTAAGAATGTAGCAGCTAAGCAAACTTATTAATTGGCTAACTAGTCAGACAATTAAAGGAAATGAATCAAAACTGTCACATGAATTGGTTTGTAAAGAATCATTGAGATAAAATGGGGTTAATAGTGACTTGGTCATGTATCAGTAGAGAGAATATTTAGTTGTCAAACAAGTGTTTCAATACAAAGGAGAATAATGGCGTGCTGAAGACTTATATTTTTTGCAACATAAATTTATCCATCCATTTAGTCATTTTATCAATTAATGACAAGAATGTATTGTCACTTGGAAATTCAGATGTAAGCATCTATTGAATTTTGTCTTCGAGTTCCTTCAAAAGTTTTCCTGGTGCCTCCATTTTTATTATCTAATTTATCTGGCACCCTTATATAATCAATTTTTTATCAGCCTTAAGACATGCCAATTATTATTATCATGCACATTTTTTGGAGCATGTGAAGTCACTAGAATTAGCAGGTGTCAGTTGCCACTTTTAAGTTTTCTATATTGTGATGTTATTAGTGAGAATTCGGCGGAAGATTTTGGTAATCTTAAGGCTGTAGAAATATAATGGATTGCATTATGATTATTGTTCTTGGCTTTCATTCTAAGCAGGCTTGATGTTTAGCCCAGCACAGAACTTTTATCATTTGGTGCATTTTATTGAGTATCTTACACCTAGTATATTTCCTTCCATGTGTCTTTTCAAATCAGTGGTCAATCCACCGTTGATATCGAGATGCAATTGGTTCAAAGGGATTTTTTCTGTTACAAATGTATATCAGTTCATTGCATGTTACTACAGATTCCTACAAAATTGCTTGGGTTCAGCATTTGTGACTTTTATTAAGGTATTATGCGTGGCAAAAATTTGATTGGAAGCTCTCTGCTATTTCTATTGATTAAGATGGATGATGTTATAATTAGTCTAAGATTTGGTGTGTCTGATATTTCTGATTTTAGGGCGAGGTGGTGTAACTCATAATATGCTAGATGATATACACAACCATTGGAAACATGGAGAAGCTATAAGAATAAAGTGCCTAGGTGTACCAACAATTGACATGGATAACATCTGTTTTCACCTTGAGGTAGATATGTTTTCCACTTGTATTTACTGGTATATTTTTAGTCTTAACAGTAAGATTTAATAGAATACCATTGTGGAGATGTATTTTTTAGTTGAAATATATATCCTGGGGAATCCCACCCCGCACTTCCCTTCATTTTAAGGATGGCACACAGGTAAACTGGATTCTGCAGAAGCTAGAAGCTTTTCCAACAATCTCATGATATTTAACAAACGAATCATGAAGAGCATCATGTCACAACATGGGATTTGAATTTGGGTGGGGAGGATATCAATTTTTCGTCGCGACCACTTAAGCTGGACCCACTTGACCAGTGTTGAAAAATTCTCTGAAAATTGCCGACTTTTTAAAAAGTCACAATTTTTTCTCTAAGCCAAAAAAACGGCTGGAAAAAATCGAGATTTTTTAATTTTTCAAAGAGTTGCCATTTTGGCCAAAATGGCAAGTCCCGATTTTTTCATAAAGTCTCGACTTTTTCGAAAAAGTCCCCATTTTGGCTAAAATGGCTAAATGCAGTTTTTTTTCTGAAGCACCGATGAGGATAGAAAGTAACTCTAATGCCATATAAATGATGTACCTATAACTAATTTTCCAAAAATTAGCCATTTTAGCCATTTTGTTGTATACTAACACCTTTCTCTATAGTATAAATGTTTCAAAACTTTGTTGTATTTGAAGATCAAACCATGCAAGGATAAGCTATACAAAATATGTATCCATTTATCAAAGATCACAATGGTAATTGAATTACCTGTTTTCACTATTAGGGAATTTTTTGAGCAAACATATTTTGAGTGATCATCATAGCACATTATAGGAAAAAGAGAGCAATGTTTCAAGTGGTAGATGAGTTAGGGCTAAATGTGAGGCTCATGTCAGAAATTCAATTTGGGAGGAGTGAAAAATATATCTATGATTTATCACCAATACAAAACAAGAAATACATTTAATGGCTGACAACTAAATCAATAAAATATACCTTTCAAAAATTAGGTTTAAGTCATAAGATGGAGGGACAAATAAAGAGCATTATGAAAACCTTATATAAACCTAATCATTGGAGTAGGGAAAAATATGAAGTATGAATGGAAAATAGAATAAATTGTGAAGTAAAGATATAATGAAAACAAGAAACAAGTAATAAGTAAAAGGAAACTCGGGAAGAGGGCATTGATATTAGATAGCTAGATGCTAGTTTTCCTTAGATAACATTTATATATGTGATGTCATTTTGTATTGGTTATCCACTTTTGAGTCCTTGATTGGAGAATTATGATGTTTCAGGATTTAGTATCGACTTTAATGTATCATTTTACATTTGGCATGACTGCATGATGATGATATATATTGGTGCTTTCTCCATATTTATGCTCCAATGTGTTTATCTGATGTTATTGTTGCTTTAAATGTTTAAAATTATGAAAAAATGAATGTATTTTGTATTTTTTAATGTTTGCCGACTTTTGCCGATTTTTCCAATTTTTTTGCCGATGCTGCCGAGAAGTTGTATTTGGGACCCTTGCCGACTTTTTGCCGATGTCGACTTTTTCAACATTGCACTTGACAATAACATTTATAGAGATGTGTGTCAAGGTGTTGATATTAAACAATTGTGATGCCTAGGCAAGTCAATGTATTTATTTTTTTCTTTGTTGATAGAATTTTCTTCAGATGAATGTGAGGATATTTTGCTACATCATTTGCTTGTAAATAGTTGTGTGTTTTTGAGTTTAACAACGTTGTTCACAACCTTGTAAGGTGTGAAAGTACTTCTAACTAGTTGATTTGTTTAGGGCCTTGTCAAATAATTGTAAGGTTTGAACAATCCTTGCCTCAAAATCCATTCCAATGGAAGTGAAATGCTTTTCTTCACTTGTTTATGACACTTTTCAAATTGTTATAGAAGCCTTCTCAAACACAAGAGAGGGAGCATGTGCACCACACATATTTTAAACCCCACATCCCCACATTTGTGGACGTCATTCCTAGTAAACATGTTGGCATACACTAGTGCACCTAACCCAAGGGGATTTAAACTAAAATCTTTTTGGCATGGAACTGGCAAAATGCCCAACAACATTGGCGATTGTGCTCCATATTTATATCATGTGCAGTTGCATAATAGAATTCCTTGGGAGTTCATACTGTGCTCTCCACTTGCGACATTAAGGACAAAGTCCATTAAACAAATTCTTTTTATCAACCATGGTTACATTGGGGACTAGTCCTCACACCTTGGGGATGCTCTCCACACATGACATAGAAGAGAAATTCCATTTAATATCTCTTTTTATCAACCATTGTTATTTTGGGTGCTAGTCCTCACACCTTAGGAATGTGTCCCTAGTTAGTGGGGGATGGTAGGGTACGTCTTGAGGACATTGGGGAGATACCCTTCCTTCTTGAGGACATTTCCACTAGTGTATGGTATGTTTGCGGGATGCCCCAAACATTTATTTGGACATTTTGGAAGAATCCCAAAATGTATTTATTATTCTCATGTACCTAGTAGTTCCTTTGATTTATTTATGGTCATTTGTTGGACACTAATAAAATTATCTCGTCTTATCTTACTTGGACATCTTGGGATGTTTTGAGTACCCCTCTTCAAATGAATGCTTCTTAGGCGCCAACATGAAGAGAGGAAATTTTAAAGGTATATAAACTATTCCAAGATGCCAAACATGACATATTCGATTGTTTATTATCTTGTTTATTATTCACAACCACACATCCACATAACTTGTCTCACAAAGGAGGAGGGTGAGACTCAACAAATACACATATTCATCTCACGACCAATAATCAACCATTATGTTAGGAGGGCCACTACCTTTGTGGACACCCTCATTGGCATAAGTTTCATGGTACGTTGGGTTTTATATGTTGTTGTATACCATGCCTCACAACTAATGTGACATAACATACAAGTAGAGAGGAGATTCTAAAATCATAGAAACTATTCCAAGACAACAAATGGGATGTTTTTGCTTGTTTATCATCTTGTTACTTATTCATAGGTGCACCCACATAACATGTCACACAAAGGAGGGGGAGTTAGAGCAAGCATGCATTTCATCCTGTAGCCATCAATTGTTATTGCATCGAGAGTAGCGAGGTGCTCTACGACCCAATATGGGGGAGATGTTGTCATGTAACATAGCGTTATGTACAAAAAATAAAAAGTAATAAATAATATTCATGTCAGCTCACAAAAAAAAAAAAGTAATTAAAAAATCCATGATGGCTCAAAAAATAAACAATTAAAACAAATAAAAAGTTATTAATTTTTTTTTATGTTGGCTCATAAAATAAAAAAATAAAAACAAGCATAGATCCATCTTAAACCTAGATCTATTAATCAACCACCGAAATGGATCAAATTTCTCGAGGTGTAAATTTTTTATGGACGGGTAAAAAATTTAAGATTAACAAAAATTACACCTCAAAAAATTGGATCCCTCTCGGTGCTTGATAGATATGGGCATAAGTGTTGATTTTTGTACATAGGAAAATGTTCCCCTAGGTGACTTTAGCCTTAGTCACTTAAAAGGGGAAATTTAAGTGACCCTTGCATTAAATGACTTGAGATGAGCGTTTAATGTGACTTTAGAGATTAAAGTCAATTTTTGATAAATTTAAATGGGTGAGTGAAATTAATTTTTATGAGAATTAAATGAGAGCATTTATTCTCATCCATTGATCTAGTCTAATCTCAACCATTGGATTAGATGGCTCCTCACCTACTTAGGGTTTAGACAAAAAGCAAGGAAAAAGGCAAAATGGATTCATTCTTGAGATGAGAGTGAAAAGATGAGAGAGAAAGAGAGGCATAGATTTCAAGGCACCCATTTTCTGAATAGTTTGCCGAGGGCACAGAAATTGAGACACCATCGTGAGCATTTAATGAATGGCACCAATTTCGAGGAGAGTTGAGCAGACTGTACATCGTGCGTTTGGGCACAACTTTCGAGGTTGAATTTGGCACGAGTTTCAAGGAGAGAACATGCATGTTTCTCGAGGCAACAAACATATTTTTGTGGCACGATTTTTGAGGCCGTACGACTGCATTTATTACAGTCTGTACAACACAAAATTTGAGGCAGCTCTGGCACAGAAATCAAGGGCAGAACATTGTTGTTATTTTTGGAATGCTTTTCGAGAAGGAAGGGCACAGAAATCGGGGCAGCCTGCTGGGATATTTGCTTTGGTCGAGATAAGTTGTATTTTGACTGAAAATGACTGTCTTGATATTTTCCTAGAAGAATTAATAAAAACTCTCTCTCTGTGACTAGTTTTCCCCTTGTGGGTTTTTCCAGGGCTATTGGCCAAAAATTTTCGAGTACTTTGTGTTGTTTAAAAGTGCATTAATTTTATTTTCTGTCATGAAAAATTAAGTTACGACAGTGTTTCTTTAAGTCTGGAAATTTATGTTATTTCCAGCCTGATAAATTTTCTGGGTTGGGCATTAAACTGAGTTATTTTCAACATTTAAACCGGAGGTTGAAACTGAGTAAGACCTTACATGGTATCCGAGCTGAGTGGGGCAGAAAATTAATTTTTGCAGATAGAAAAGTAATTTCCAGAATTCAGAAAAGTTCTTTTGACAGTAGCAACATTTTGTTGAAACTTGTTCTTTGTGAAATATGACTTCAACTGGATTGAGAATGGAGGATAGGCTTGATGGGGTAGGGAACTTTGTCCCATGGAAGGCCCGAATTTTGCTGATATTGGAGGAGAATGAGCTATGGGATGAGGTAGTCAATCATACTACTGCTCACCCCATTGTCATTCCCAATGCTACCACATATCCAGTTGCACTGGTAGCCTTCAATAAGGACATTAAATCCAAGAGGATAATTCTTGATGTAGTTAAAGACCATGTTATTCCTCACATCTTGAGTAAAGATAGAGCACATAAAATGTGGGATGCTTTGACCAGACTGTTTCAGAGCTCAAATGAGAATCAGAAGATGGTTTTGAGAGAGAAGTTGAAGGGTATCAGGATGGTCAAAGGAGAGGTTATGTTGACTTACCTTACTAGGATCTCTGAGGTGAGAGATGAGCTTGCCGTAGTTGGGGAGGTTGTTCCAAATGCAGAGCTGTGCAGACAGCTATGAACGGGGTGTCAAAGCCTTGGTCAGTGTTTGTGCAGGGTTTGGCGGCTAGGGAGAACCTACCTACATGGGACAGGATGTGTGATGACTTTGTCCAGGAGGAGACTCGGAGGGGTCTTGTGGATGGCAGTGCTTCTACTAGTAGGGAGGATGAGGAGGATGTGGCTTTGACGACAAACGGGAAGAAGAAGAACAAGAAGGGTCCCAAGAAGGGTGGGGCCAAACAACAGGATGGGAAGAAGAAGGATCTAAGCACTGTAAAGTGCTTTGCTTGTTGTAAGATGGGACAGTATGCTGGGCAGTGTCCGAACAAGAAGAAGAAGCAGCAGCAACAGACAACAACTACAGCGGAGGTCAATGACTTTGTAGCGAGATTTTAGAGAGAGTTTTCTGTGCACTGGGCATATTGATAGAGAGAGAGCATCTATTATCACCAGTACAGATGTTGATAGAGAGAGGGAGTTTTCTTTGTTGACAGACCATTCCTACAGTGCATCTACTTCCAACACTTGGTGTATTGATAGTGGAGCTTTGAGCCACATGACAGGTGCTCGAGAGATGTTCTCCGAGCTTTCATAGACAGAGACTGTTATGGAGGTGGTGTTGGGAGATGACTCAGCAGTCAGAGCAGTTGGGTGTGGGACCATTACCTTTCAGAGGGAGTCCATGAGTCCCATGGTGTTGAGAGATGTATTGTATGTACCTGGGCTGAAGAAGAACCTGGTTTCAGTTTCCATGATTGAGAATCGAGGTCTTGGGGTGTCCTTCCTAGATGGACATGTGCGTGTTTTTCCCAAGATTGTAGGACCATTTGCTTCATTTTCCATTGGAGTTATATGCGGGAAACTGTACAGGCTTGTAATGTCCATTTTTGAAATTTTATTAAATGACCAATTTTTTCACTTTTTCCCCAATTTCGACCTTAACTAGTTTTGATGTCTAGACCTCCAAATTGACCCAAATGCTCCCAAATTTTATCAGAAGGTACATGATTGATATTATAACTTAAATATGATGTTCAGGGATGTTTTATGACACCCCAATTACTTCTGCAAACTTGTTTAATGTTTTGTTCAAAGTATGAGACTTTACTATCAAATTGTGGCTCCAATTCCCCTTGGGTAATTGCCAGACATGGCTTCTCAAATGGTCCCAAAGTCACTCGAATTTCTGAACAGAGGCAGGGGATGTGTGGGGGACATTTTTAATGTCTCATATGCATCATGGTTCAGTTTATACATGCTGTTATTACTCTTTCCAAAACAACTCCCAAATCACAATTTTGACCCTTAGGGAAAATGCACCAAATCTTCTCCTAATGCAATAAAAATGAGTACAATGGCTTCCAATGCTTAAGTACTGAACATGAGACTTGAAATACACATTAATGACAATCCATTCATCATATATTTATCAAAGAGACATTCCTCCATTCGAAATAATAAGCATTACCATGGCATATATCAAAATAGAGTGGAAATGGTCATTGTTTGCTCATTAAAAGTCATTTTGACATACAACTCTTGGGTATTTCGACTTGAAACTTTCTGAGAATGAAGAACAGAGCATATTGAACTAATTACAATCATAGATATATCAGGAAGAGATCTCCCAAAGAGTACAAGAGCTCAACCAAGGCGCAATCCCTCCATGAGCATGAATACGCAAAGAAAACTAGAAATGGTTGAGGGAAAGTGTTGCAATAGAAGAATCCACATGCTGCCCTGTAGCTTACACCTTCAAATAAGACTCCATTAAAGCTCCATGAAAGACCTGAGTGGCCTCTCCAAACACCAACTTGAAAACTAGTCATCCACTAGCTCTCACAATTCACAAATGATCAAAAGCCATTCTCTAGGTTGCTTCCTGTATTTTATAAACATCCTTAGCCTTCTATGGTTCCCAATCCATCCACAAACTCAAGCCAATTCGAATTTGGGTGTGTGCTTATGATTTGCCATGTGTCCTCCCTTTCCTAACCTTCCACCTTCCCCAAATTCGAGTAGAAGCCCATTGAGCTTCCCCAACTCACATTAGAGCTCGCTTGGATGCTCTATTTCGACTTGACATGTCAGATATGTCAGATGTCAGCCTTCATATATCATTTGTGTCATAGGTGTCATAGCATCTTCATCATTGTTGTCATAGATCTAGGGAATCTAAAGTGTCCCACTAGCTCCAAAATGACTCTTCCTCTCCCATGTAAGTTACATTTCTTCCCAAATTAGACCTATGATGCATATGGCCAAGTGTATAAGCCTTCTAACTCATCCAAGAACTTTTATGCTTCCTATGGATTCAGAATTGCAAGAGGAGGATGCCATGCGGCACAAAATTTCTAGCTTATGTGGGACCCATAGTCTCCATGCTCCATTGCCACTTCAATTTTCTCTTGTATTTATTTAATAAGCTCCATTATTAAATATTTATTCCATTCCAATGTCTGAACATCATTTATTAGCTCCCTTATTAAAATTCCAAATGTATCCATCCAACCTAGGGAACTAGTAGGATTGATGGAATTGTCCTGCTATGCAATTATTAAAAATGGGGACATTACAAGGCTCCTATTTCAGCCTTAGCATGCCTTGGCACATATCAGCGGCAGTGAGATTTGTGAGCTTTGGCATAGGAGGATGGATCACTTGCATCATCCAGCTTTGGGGTTGTTGAGACACATGGTTACAGGTTTACCGGAGTTCAGCTCGGAGCATAGTGATGTTTGCAGGGGGTGTGCTTTGGGAAAGTACACCAAGATTGCTTTTCCTAGCAGTGATAGTAGGTCATCAAGGATGTCATCTGTGGGCCGATGTCATTTGTTTCCTATTTGTGTGGGCCCAATGAGGGCTATTCAGATGCCAGACAGATTGGGCATCGCATTAGTGGCTAGTTTACGTTATTCAGAGCCTTCTACTTTTGAGGAGGCCTCCCAGCATCATGTTTGGCGAGATGCCATGATGGATGAGTACCATTCCATCATGAAGAACGATGTATGGGAGATAGTTTCGAGACCTGAGGGGAAGTCAGCGGTGACTTCTCGACGGCTTTACAAGCTAAAGCATGCTGCAGATGGTAGTGTGGAGAAGTACAAGGCCAGGTCTGTAGCGCGGGGGTTTTCACAAATTGAGGGAGTGGAGTATGATGAGACCTTTGCATCAGTTGCTCAGTATACTTCGATCAGGGATTTGATTTCCATTGCGGCGGAAATGGGTTGGAAGATCCATCAGATGGATGTGAAGACCGCATTTCTCAATGGAATTATTCAGGAGGAGATTTATGTTGAGCAGTCTCAGGGCTTTGAGATTTATGAGAGAGAGTCTCATGTTTGCAGGCTGAAGAAAGCCTTGTATGGGCTGAAGCAAGCTCCTAGAGCTTGGTACTCCAGGATCGATTCTTACTTACAGCGGATGGGGTTTCAGAAGAGTGAGGCAGATTCGAATCTCTATTTCATCATGGTTGGAGATGATCCGCTCATTCTTCTTTTATATGTGGATGACTTATTTATCACAGGGGGAGAGAGACCCATTGCAGCTTGCAAGAAGGATCTTGCTTCAGAGTACGAGCTGATAGATATTGGGTTAATGCACTATTTTCTGGGATTGGAGGTTTGGCAGGAGCTTGGACATATTTTCTTGGGACAGGGAAAGTATAAAGTTGATATTCTGAGGAGATTTAGGATGGAGGATTGTTGGCCGATGTCGTCATCGATGGTCACCAAATGGAAGAAGCTTCATGCTTCAGAGGGAGAGTTGGTGGATCCTACATTATACCGTCAGCTCATTGGTTCATTGATGTATCTGGTCAACTCTCGGTCAGATTTGTGTTTTGCGGTGAACATTCTCAGTCAGTTCATGGTTGAGCCTAGGAGAGTGCACTGGATAGCCGCAAAACATGTATTGCGATACCTAGCAGGGACAGTGGATTACGGTCTGGACTACAGGAGGTCGGATGGGATCAGGTTGATTGGCTTCACAGATTCAGATTGGGCAGGCAGTGTGGCAGACTGGAAGAGCACTTCCGGATGTTGTTTCAGTTTGGGCTCGGCAGAGTGTCGTGGTTCAGTCAAAAGCATAAGTCTGTTGCTTTGAGTTCTCCAGAGGCCGAGTATATGGCTGCTAGTCAGGCTAGTTGCGAGGTGCTGTGGCTTCACAAGTTGTTGGTGAATTTATTTGATCAGGAGCTGAGGCCTACGGTGATCTACTGTGACAATTAGAGTTGCATCCAGCTCTCTAAGAATCCAGTATTTCATGACCGGTCAAAGCGTATTGAGATCAGGTATCATTTCATCCGAGATTATGTTCAGAGAGGAGCAGTGACTTTACAGTACATTTCCATTGATGAGCAGGTTGCAGATATTCTGACGAAATCTTTGGGGAAGGGCAAGTTTGTCTTCTTCAGAGACAAGCTGGGAGTGGTGCAGAACACTTTCCTCGGTAAGAGGGAGTGTTGATTTTTGTACCTAGGAAAGTGTTCCCCTAGGTGACTTTAGCCTTAGTCACTTAAAAGGGGAAATTTAAGTGACCCTTGCATTAAATGACTTGAGATGAGCATTTAATGTGACTTTAGAGATTAAAGTCAAATTTTGATAAATTTAAGTGGGTGAGTGAAATTAATTTTTATGGGAATTAAATGAGAGCATTTATTCTCATCCATTGATCTAGTCTAATCTCGGCCATTGGATTAGATGGCTCCTCACCTGCCTAGGGTTTAGACAAAAAGCAAGGGAAAAGGCAAAATGGATTCATTCTTGAGATGAGAGTGAAGAGACGAGAGAGCAAGAGAAGCATAGATCTCGAGGCACCCATTTTCTGAATAGTTTGCTGAGGGCACAGAAATCGAGGCACCATCGTGAGCATTTAATGAGTGGCACATATTTCAGGGAGAGTTGAGCAAATCATACAACGCAAGTTTGGGCACAACTTTCGAGGTTGAATTTGGCACGAGTTTTGAGGAGAGAACATGCACGTTTCTTGAGGTAGCAAACATATTCTTGTGGCACGATATTTGAGGCCGTACGTCTGCATTTATTATAGTCTGTACAACACAAATTTTGAGGTAGTTTTGACACAGAAATCAAGGGTAGAACATTGATGTTATTTTTGGCATGTTTTTCGAGAAGGAAGGGCACAAAAATTGAGGCAACTTTGCACAGAAATCGAGGTAGCCTGCTGGGATATTTTCTTTGGTTGAGATAAGTTGTATTTTGACTGAAAATGACCATCCTGATATTTTCCTAGAAGAAATAATAAAAACTATCTCTTTGACTGGTTTTCCCCTTGTGGGTTTTTCCAGGGCTATTGGCCAAAAATTTCTAAGTACTGTGTGTTGTCTAAAAGTGCATTTATTTTATTTTCCGTCATGAAAAATTAAGTTACAACAGTGTTTATTTAATTCTGAAAATTTATGTTATTTCCATCCTGATAAATTTTCTGGGTTGGGCATTAAATTGAGTTTTTTTCAAAATTTAAACCGGAGGCTCAAACTGAGTAAAAACTTACAATAAGATGGATCTATGCAAGTATTAGTAGAAAGATTGTTATATTCGACATGAATGTTTAAATCTATGTAATCTTTGGGTTCACCATCTTCCTTTTCTTCTTGAAGACATTATCTTTGTCAAAATCACACCCCAAAGAGACAAGGCCTAAGGGGTGTTTGTTATCTCCCAAGTTTTCAATCTGTTGGCCCTTACTATCTTTAGACGTCCAATCATCATTGCATTCAACAAATTCATTCAGATTATTCATGAACCTTATGATTTGTGATTCATCATGAAAAACTTGCCAATGCTCAAATTTATCGTGAACAGATGGCTTAATGATTATTTCCAATTTACCTTTTCCCTCTAATAAAGTTTCACAAGGTTGTAAAGTAGAGGTTGCTACAACTAAATCATCAACCAAGGTCCAAGGTATTATGCTAGGGATTTCCTCAATAGAAAAATGCATCAAACAATTCAATAATGTCCCAAACAACATGCATATAGTGCCTTAACCTTTCATTTTTATCCCCAAAACTTTTCCTTGCTTGTTGGACTACAAGATCAGAATCACCTATGGTTGTCAATATTTTAATGCCCATGTCTGTTGCTAGTTCAAGGTCTAAAATTAGGGTTTCATACTCAACTACATTATTAGTGGAGTCAATCTCTAACTGATAGGCATAGCTAAGTTTGTCACCTTTGGGAGAAGTGAAAACTATTCTTGCACCATAACTGGTTCTAGAACAATTCCCATGAAAGTTCATCTTCCAAATCCTATCTTTCTCACACTTGCCTTTCTTTATCAAAGTTTTCATCACAGTTAAGGGCTTAACATTGGCACTTACCCCTGAATCTATCATACAATTGTGCAAGTAGGAACCTTCAACTATCAATTATATATAAAATTGATTGTTGCTACTATTGGTTCCTTTATGCCTTGTTTGCAATACTATAGTGATATCCTCATTTGCCTCTTCAATCATATCTTCAAGACCTAAGATTCTTTTGGATTGCTCTTTCAAGTGAGGCACCTATTAGTTCCATGAGGTGAACTTGAACATGTGCCTTAAAGTCAAGTCAATATCTGAGGTTTCAAAGTTCTTTACATTTGTCCTTGTGGAAGGGACATTTAGAGGATCTTTTTCCTTATCTCTCCTTTGATAGGCTGCCACATCTCCAACTTGCATTTTTTTTCTAATCTAGTCAAACTTTCAACTAACTCCCTAGGAATAGGATCTATGCTCCTTTTCTTGATTTGCCTTATTTGATCATTAGAAACATTATAGGTGGTCCCCATGACAATGTTCATTCCATCCACAAAGTTCAAGGAGTGGTCTTCACTAGACCCCTCTTTGCCTTTATTCATGTTTTCCTTTATGAACTCTTGAACAAATGGACAAAGGCTAGGATCATGATCTTTCTTACAAATTGTACACCAATGATCGACGTCTTCATCAACTACATTGTTGGTGTTTAAAGGGATGTGCACCTTTTGATCATTGTTTTGCTTTTGATTATTGGTCTGATTTTGATTTTGCCCTGGGACAATTGATTGGATTGTAGAATTTTCAGCACTTTCTCAACTCGGTTTCCAACTCAGTTTTAACACATTGTTTAATGCCCAACCCAATTTGTTTTACTGCTGCAAATTAGATTTTTCTCAAAAACAAATATAGGTTTGAAACAAAAGAAAAGTTTCTACTGCATTTTCACGAACAAAAATAAACCACATTCAAAGATAAATTTCAGACAGTATTTTTGGTCAAATGACCTAGGAAAAACCCCAACCTCCGGGGAAAACCTGTGAGAGAGAAATTTTTATTTTCAGGAAAAATTTACAGCAATGGACAAAAAATTTTTCAGACCAAATTATCTCAATCGGATGAAAAATATTTTGCCTTGTTTTTTCCATGCCAAACAAAAAATGCAAACTTAGAAATTTTTCTGTTTCTGCCTTGATTTCCGTGCCATTGTATGGACTGACCGTACAGACAATATGTACGAACCTCAAAATTTGTGCTTGCAAATTGCCTCGGGATTTGTGCCCAGGGAATTATTTTCTTGAAAAACGTGCCCAAAAAACTACATCGAAAACTGTGCTATACTTTCTGCCTCGAGATCCGTACAACTGTACGGAATCCGTATCGTACGGGCGATATAGACTAGTAATAAATGCTGTTGTACCTTGCCTCGATTTTTGTGCCCTCTTGTTGTACCTTCTCTCCTCAAAATGCGTGCCAAGAGAAAATTGCTGTTGTTTCTATATTTCTCCTCTTTCTCAGAAATGGCTCTCTCTTCTCTCTCAATTGCAAAAGTGCCTCTTCACTTGGAAACTTTCCCTTTTGGTGAACAAATTAGGGTGAATGAAAAGCCATCTAATTGTTAGTTTTGTACCTAGGGAAGTATTCCCCTAAGTGACTTTAGCCTTAGTCACTTAGAAGGGGGAAATAAAGTGATCCTTGCATTAAATGACTCAAGTGACATTTAATTTGACTTTAGAGTATAAAGTCAGTTTTTGATAAATTTAAGTGGGTGAGTGAAATTAATATTTTAGAAATAAAATATGAGCAATCAATTTCAACCGTTGATATAATCCAATCTCAGCCTTTGGATTAGATGTCTCTTCACCTACCTAGGGTTATGAGGAAAAAGTAAGGGGAAGGCAGATTCATTCATTCTTGTGAGAAGAGAAAGAGAAGAGAGCTGAAGGAGAGAGTGGGCACGATTTTCGAGACACCTTGCTGGAGAAGATTTTGGTGGGCACGATTATCGAGGAGCATTTATTGATGCACAGATCCCAAGAAGGAAGGTACGACCTACATTTATTGTTGGCACAAGAATTGAGAAGGAAAGTACAACCTACAGTTAATGCTGGCACATAAATCGAGGAAAAGTATGGTTCCGTACAATACAAATTTTGGCACTGTTTTCGAGGTAAAATTTTAGGCACGATTTTCGAGGAAGGGACAACAGTTCCCGAGGCAGCAAACATTAAATTTTTTGCATGGATTTCGAGGTGTACGACTGGATTAATTACAGACCGTACAGTACGGATTTTGGGTCTGTTTGGCATGAATTCCGAGGACAACAGTTCGCTGTTCATGCACAGAAATCGAGGGCAGCACAGTAGTGATTTCCAGGCACGTTTTTTGAGATTGAAGGTGCACAAAAAATGAGGCAGCGCTTGCACAGAAATCGAGGCAGCTTGCTGGGTCACTTTTTTGGGTTGAGATAAGTTGGATTTTTGACTCTAAATGAATGTCTGATTTTTTTTATCCTGAATAAATAATAAACTCTCTCTCTCTCTGACTGGTTTTCCCCTTGTGGGTTTTTCCAGGGCCATTGGCTGAAAATTCCTGAGTACTGTGTGTTGAATGGCGTGCTTATTATTTATTTTCTGTCAGTAAAAAGTGAAGTTACAACAATGTTTTATTTAAGTCTGAAAATTTTATGTTTATTTCTAGTCATTATTTTTTCTGGGTTTGCAAAAAACCTGAGATAAATTTTACTTATAAACCGGAGGCTGAAAACTTGCAAAAATCTACATTAATCCTAGGGCTCAGATTAGTCTAGATGAGTGGTTGTGATTAAAATCTCTTTTCTCCACAAAATAATTAATCTCACTCATTTTTTAAATATTCACTTAAAGTGCACTTTTTCTCTAAATTGCAATTAATACTCATCTCAAGTCATTAATATAAAGTCCAAGTGACCCAAACCCCTTTTTCCAAGTGACTTAGGCGAAAGTCACTTAGGGGAACAATTTCTAGGTAAATTTCAACACTCCCTCTTACCGAGGAAGTTGTTTTGCACCACACCCAATTTGTCTTTCAGATGAATAAACTTGTCGCTTCCAAGAGACTTCGTCAGGATATCTGCAACTTGCTCATCAATGGAAATGTACTGCAATGTCACTGCTCCTCTCTGAACATAATCTCGAATGAAATGATACCTGATCTCAATATGCTTTGACTGGTCATGAAATACTGGATTCTCAGAGAGCTGGATGCAACTCTGATCGTCATAGTAAATCAACGTAGGCCTCAGCTCCTGATCAAATAAATCAACCAATAGCTTGCGAAGCCACAACGCCTTGCAACTGGCCTGATTGGCTGCCATATACTCGGCCTCTGCAGAAGTCAAAGCAACAAACTTTTTCTTCCGACTGAACCACGGCATTGTTGTCGAGCCCAAACTGAAACAACATCCGGAAGTGCTCTTCCGGTCTGCCACACTGCCTGCCCAATCTGAATCTGTGAAGCCAATCAATCTGATCCCATCCGATCTCATGTAGTCCATACCATACTCCACTGTCCCTGCACGGTATCTCAACACATGTTTTGCGGCTACCCAGTGCACCCTCCTAGGATCCACCATGAACTGACTGAGAGTGTTCACCACAAAATACAAATCTGGCCTGGAGTTAACCAGATACATCAAAGAACCAATGTGTTGACGATATAGTGTAGGATCCACCAACTCTCCCTCAGAAGCATGAAGCTTCTTCTAGTTGGTGATCATCGATGTAGACATCGGCCTGCAATCCTCCATCCGAAACCTCTTCAAAATATCAACTTCATACTTTCCCTGTCCCAGGAAAATATGTCTAGGATCCTGCCAAACCTCCATTCCCAAAAAATAGTGCATCAACCCAATGTCCGTCATCTCGTACTCTGAAGCAAGATCTTTCTTGCAAGCTGCAATAGGTCTCTCTCCTCCTGATAAATAAGTCATCCACATACATCAGAAGGATGAGCGGATCATCTCCAACCATGATGAAATAGAGATTTAGATCTGCCTCACTCTTCTGAAAACCCATCCATTGCAAGTAAGAGTCAATCCTGGAGTACCAAGCTCTAGGAGCTTGCTTCAGCCCATATAAGGCTTTCTTTAGCCTGCAAACATGAGACTCTCTCCCATGAATCTCAAAGCCTTGAGGCTGCTCAACATAAACCTCCTCTTGTATGATTTTATTGAGAAATGCGGTTTTCACATCCATCTGATGGATATTCCAACCCATTTCAGCAGCAATGGAAATCAAAGCTCTAATAGAAGTATAACGAGCAACCGGTGCAAAGGTCTCATCATAATCAACTCCCTCAACCTGTGAGAACCCCTGCGCCACAAACCGAGCCTTGCACTTCTCCACACTACCATCTGCAGCATGTTTTAGCTTGTAAAGCCAATGAGAAGTCACCACTGACTTCCCCTCATGTCTCAGAACTATCTCCCAAACATCGTTCTTCATGATGGAATGGTACTCTTCCATCATGGCATCTCTCCAAACATGATGCTGAGAGGCCTCCTCAAAAGTAGAAGGCTTTGAATCACGAAGACTAGCCACTAATGCCATACCCAATCTGTCTGGCATCTGAATAGCTATCACTGGCTCCCTGGGAGTGCTAAACTCCTGTGCTTCCTTCAAGGTGTCCTGAAGCCACTTAGGCTTCTTCTTCCATGAAGACTGCTCCCACACTGGTCTGTCCTCATTTGATGAACTGCTAGAGGTAGAAACCCCAATAACCTGTGAACCAGAAGCTGGTGTACCAACAACTGGTGAGCCCTGTGATCCTGAAGCTCTGTACGGTGATCCTGTAACCTGAGACCCAAAACCTGGCTCCGAAGATCCTGCTGGCTGAACCACTGAAACTGGAGAACCTGTGCCTATACTGTGTGGTCTAGTAACCCCAGAAACATGTGAACCTGTCTACTGCATTGAAGGTACCTGTGAAACTACCTGACGTGTGGGAACCTGCTGCTCTCCCTGCTTTGAGTCTCTAGACTTCCTAAAGGCCTGCTCCTCCTTAAATCTCACTTCCCTCCTCACAACAACCTTCCTCTGAGAAGGATGATAAATGCGGAAGGCCTTCGAAGTCTCATCATACCCCACAAAGATGCCTCTCTCTGATGTGGGCTCAAACTTTGTCCTCTTCTCAGAAGGGACATGTGAGTAAGTCAAGCAACAAAATATCCTAAAATGACTCACCTCACGCTTCTTGCCTGCGAAACTCTCCTCATGTGTCTTGTTCCCCACGACACGATGGGGACTCCTGTTCTGAAGATAAACATATGTAATGCATGCCTCTGCCCAAAGGAAGAAAGAAAGTGACTGATCATGTAACATAGCTCTAGCTGCTCCAATAATAGATCTGTTCTTCCTTTCTGCCACTCCATTTTGCTCAGGAGTGTATGGAACTGTCATCTGCCTCCGAATGCCCTCTTGTCTGCAATACCCATCGAACTCCTTGGAGGTATACTCACCCCCGTTATCTGATCTGAGAGCTCGTATCTTCCTCCTTGTCTGGTTCTCCACAAGAGCTTTGAACTCTTGGAACCTCTGCAAGACCTCATTTTTCTTGCTCTTCAGGAAGTAGATCCAGGTCTTTCTGGAATGGTCATCGATGAATGTCACATAATACTCGAACCCTCTCAGAGAAACAACTGACATAGGTCCACACAAGTAAGAATGTATCGAGTCAAGAACCCCTGCTGACCTGCTATCATTGCTCGCAAAAGCAGTCTTGGTGTACTTTCCCAAAGCACACCCTCTGCATACCTCACTGTGCTTCGTGCTGAACTCTGGAAAACCTGTAACCATATACCTCAACATATGCAAAGCCGGATGATGCAGATGAGCCATCCTCCTATGCCACAACTCACAAAGCTCGCTGTTGTTGCTATGTGCCAAAGCATGCTGGGGATGAAACAAGAGCTTGTACAGTTTCCCACATCTGACTCCAATGGTGTAGGAAACAGATGGTCCTGCAGTCTTGCGAAACACACGCACATGTCCATCCAGGAAGGACACCCCAAGACCCTGATTCTCGATCATGGAAACTAGGATCAAGTTCTTCTTCAGCCCAGGTACATATAGTACATCTCTCAAAATCATGGGACTCATGGACTCCCTTTGAAAGGTAATGGTCTCATGCCCAACTGCACTAACAACTATGTCATCCCCCAATACTACCTCCACATCAATCTCTGACTGTGAAAGCTCGAAGAACATCTCTCGAGCACCTGTCATGTGGCTCGAAACTCCACTATCGATATACACGTGCTGGTGGTGGATGCACTCAAGGAATGGCTTGTCAATAAGGAATACTCCCTGTCACTATCAACATCTACACTAATGATGATGGATGCTCTCTCTCTATCAACATGTCTAGTGCAAAGTGAAAACTCTCTCTCAAATCTTGCTGTAAAATCCTCAACCTCTGCAGAAGCTGTTGTCTGTTGCTGCTTTTTCTTCTTCTTTTGTGGAAACTGTCCAGCATAGTGCCCCATCTTCTGACAAGCAAGCACTTCACAGTGCTCAAATCCTTCTTCTGCCCCTCCTGCTGCTTGGCCCCACCCTTCTTGAACTTCTTCTTCCCCTCTGCAGTCAATGCCACATTCTCCTCATCCTCCCCACTAGTAGAGGCGTTGCCCCTGCACAAGACCCCTCCGAGTCTCCTCCTGATCAAAATCATCACAAATCCTGTCCCATGTAGGTATGTTCTCCTTAGCCACTAGAGCCTCCACAAACACAGCGCAAGGCTTTGAAACCCCATTCATAGCTGTCCGCACTAGCTCTGCATTAGGAACAACCTCCCCCATTGCTGCAAGCTCATCTCTCACCTCAGAGATCCTAGTAAGGTAAGATATCACAACCTCCCCTTTGGCCATCTTGATACTTTTCAACTTCTCCCTCAAAACCATCTTCCTATTCTCGTTTGAGCTTTAAAACAAGCTGGTCAAAGCATCCCACATCTGATATGCACGGGTCTTACTCGAGATGTGAGGAATCACATGGTCTTTAACTACATCTAGAGTTATCCTTTTGGCCTTAATGTCCTTCTTATTGAAGACGATCAGTCCAACTGGATCAGCGGTAGCATCGGGAACACCATTAGGGTGAGCTATAGTATTTTTGACTACCTCATCCCACAACTCATTTTCCTCCAACACAAGCAATATCCTAGCTTTCCATGGTACAAAAGTCCCAGCCCCATGAAGCCTATCCTCCATCCTAAGCCCAGTTGCCATTATCTCCGCAAAGTTCAAGTTTCAACAAGGTGCTGCCCACTAACAAAAGAAATCATTGAAGTTTGAAATTTTTCATTGTGTATAAAATTTAAATCTGCCCTCATCTTTAACAAAGCTCTGATACCATGTAGAATATTCAGCGCTTTCCCAACTCGGTTTCCAACTCCGTTTTAACACATTGTTTAATGCCCAACCCAATTTGTTTTACTGCTGCAAATCAGATTTTTCTCATAAACAAATATAGGACTGAAGCACAAGAAAAGTTTCCACTGCATTTTCACTAACAACAAATGAACCACATTCAAAGATAAATTTCAGACACTGGATTTTTGGTCAAATGACCTAGGAAAAACTCCAACCTCTGGGGAAAACCTGTGAGAGAGAAATTTTTATTTTCATGAAAAATTTATAGCAATGGACAGAAAAATTTTCAGACCAATTTATCTCAACTGGATGAAAAATATTTTGACTCATTTTCCGTGCCAAACAGAAAAATGCAAACTCAATTTTTTTTTCTGTTTTCTACCTTGATTTTTGTGTCGATGTACGGACCTCGAAATCCATGCCTGCAAATTGGCTCGGGATTCGTGCCCAAGGGAAATTTTTGCTCGAAAATGGTGCCCAAAAATCTGCCTCGAAAACTGTGATGTACTTTTTGCCTTAGGATCTGTACTGCTGTATGGAATCCGTACCGTACGGACTGTATGGACCAGCAATAAATGCTGCTGTACCTTGCCTCAATTTTCGTGCCCTCTTGCTGCACCTTCTTTCCTCGAAATGTGTGCCAAGAGAAAATTGCTGCTGCTGCTATTTTTCTCATCTTACTCAGAAATGGCTCTCTCTTCTCTCTCAAATGCAAAGTGCCTCTTCAGGAAACTTTATCTTTTGGTGAAAAAATTAGGGTGAATGAAAAACCATCTAATCCTAGGGCTCAAATTGGTCTAGATGAGTGGTTGTGATTAAAATCACTTTTCTCCACAAAATAATTAATTTCACTCACTTATTAAATATTTTACTTAAAGTGCACTTTTTCTCTAAAGTGCAATTAATGCTCATCTCAAGTCATTAATATAAAGTCCAAGTGACCCAAACCTCTTTTTCCTAGTGACTTAGGCAAAAGTCACTTAGGGGAACAATTCCTAGGTAAATTTCAACATGGATTGCCCTTCTCTTTTCCCTATAATATTTTTCATGTTCATGATTGAAGGGATTAAGTGCTTGAGAGGATGCTCTAGTGGAGTACCCTTTAGACACAAATCGACTTGGTGAAGTTTCCAGGTGAGCTACATAGATTATAGAAATTGAAGGAAGACTCACCAAAGGTTCAAAATGTTGTTTAAAAATCGGGTTAAGAAGACTTGTCCCTGACAATGGTGCTAAAATGCTACAGCTGGATTTTACACCCAAGTGGCAAAGTCCTAATCTACTAGTGCTACAAATGTAGCTACAGAAGATGATTGCCACTGTCACCACCTGAGCAAAGATCTTCCCACGTTTTAGGCCTTTGGAAAGGCCAAGGGAGGCTTCCCTGATGGTTTCTAGATTGAGGTTGAAGGAGTGGATCTTGAGATTACAAACGTTTTTAGGGTAGAGGAGTGTTTGTATTTAAAAAAGATCCCAAGTGAATGCTTGGCCTCGAGAAATTGCTAGTGAATCGACCAAATAAATACTTCTCATAAATGAATGTTTGCCCATGCATAAAATAAATATAATTCATGGATATAAAGTGAAGATACTCATGAAAGTTAAAATCAATAATGAACCCTGGCATCAAAATTCACCTTTAAACATGTTGGCTTATTTGCAAAATCATCCATGCATTTCACGATCAAATGGTGGCAAGGCTGTACTTATTAGTTTATGAATGATTGGTTGAATGAGGCCCTCTTGGAGAGAGTAAACTTTAAAGTCTCTTTAAAAGGGTGTCACCCTGTTTATTAGAGTCCAACTAAGTTGTAGTGATTAAAATCACTTCAACCAAGATGGCATTAGATCTTTGATTAAATCTTATCTTCACAAACTTAATTGGTTGTATTTCTTGCCATATAATCTATGAGCATGTAAATATAAAATAGAGGTACTGAAAAATAAATCAGTTGCACAGATTCAGTAATTTCTAGAATGTAAATGGTTAAAAGATTGTGTGACATTCATTGAATAAACCATAAGAAATCAAGATAAGTTGTGTAAGTGCTCAATATCAGTTCATGAGATATTAACCATTCACATAACCATGTCATTAAAACTATAACATGTCATCTTGCTGCTCATGAAGGTAACCAAGGACGTGGTCAACAAAAAATTACAGAATTATGAAAAATTAATGCACTAACCATGTAAATAAAGTTAACAGTGAAATCTGCAATGACTAGTTCTACAAAAAATTTCCTGAATTATTAGTTGCTGTCCTAATGTGTTTTAAATCCTAAATCAACAAGAAAAGATAATGAAAACTTAGATTTATAACTCAGAAAATTACGAGAAAGTGTTTAAAATTTGAATCTTTAGATCTGAATTTACTAGATCATTTTAAAATAAATTCCAGAATTGATTAAATTGCAGAAATAATTTTTCAGAATTGATTAAACATCAAATCGCTGATAGATTGCTTTAATTTTAAAAAATTGCAGAAGGCGTTGAAGCTATATCACCTTTGTCATTCCACTTTCCATTACATTATAAATCTGTGTTCTATTAGTGTTGGCAAATTCTAGAGTTTCTACTCGCTCTATACATATCCATATTAAAAACTGAGATTGCTTTCTTATAGCTTGCAACCAGCGATTTATCTACGAGTCTATGATAAGAAATCACGATTGATCTTTGTTTTATGTGAAGAGCTTATGTGCAGAAGAAGGCTACTGGTGCATATCATGATTATGCATATGGATAACAACGCACAGAATATAATACTGTGTATAACGTCTTCATAGCAGATATAAGGAATTGTTGAGAGGTCCATTTGAACATAGGAATCTCTTCAACAAATTATGAAGAGTGGAATCGTCGTTGCACCAGGTTGTTGACTTCTAGATCACAGATTTGCAGAGAGGAGATCCACGCAGAGATATCACCAAAGGTTTGATTGCTGAGGTTGGCAGCTGCGCATTGTTGTGTAAGCCGAGTTCGTCATGCCATTTCACCACAGGGAGACAATCTTACTACGTTCTCTGATCAATAGTGTTCACATTAAAACACTCTTAATGTCGATCTCTCATAAAACCATGAAACTACCAAGCCTTGTGGACAACTACCATAGAGGATCTAAAGATACTAGGTCCTTAAGAACTAAAGGAGCTCTCATACCAAATGAAATAATATGCACATGAACAGAACTTTGATGGAAAAGGAAAAAATGCCAGATTCATTTGTATTCACACAATAGTGCCATTTTATAGCACAACAAAGAATGCCACCTCATGGAGAGATTTGCTCTAGGCAATCTTGTCCATATCACCTAGTCATCATTTAGGATAAATGACTAATATCCTAAATAAATTGATAGGTTAAGCCATAAGGTTAACTGGTTTATTTCTGTTGGACACAACGGCCACACTGAGAGGGGGGGGGGGTGAATCAGTTTGAGAGCAATTTAAACCCTTTTATCTTCTTTTAATCAATCAGGGTATATCAATCATTATGTCATCAATTGCATAATCAAATTCATCATGAATCATAAGCACAACATCTCATCAAAAGAGACATAAGAATATATGTAATTTTGATCTTTATTTATTGTACATAGAAGACTGCAATCTTCTCGATTACAATCAATACCCACTGATGAAAATAACATCAACTCTTGTAATAGGATCCAACCTGGTTTTTTAACCTCCAACTAAGAAGGGTTTGAGGAGTCCAATCCTCTAGTGCAAGATTCCTCTTGCAAGCTTGATGCCAATCTTTGATTGTCATCAATCTGCTGCTCAACCATCTCTGCTCATCGATCTTTGCTCATCACTCTCATCAACACTACTGCAACACTCTTCTCAATCTTCTCTGTTCATCAACACCTGCTCTTCAATAACCATGTCAAGTCTGCTCAAGCATCATGATCATCAACAGGTCATCATGGAGTACCTCATCAAGGTGCACAAGGTATAATGTATCGTCATCATCATGTGGTAAGAGTCAAGCATGCATCATCATAGAACAAGGTATCATCCACATCATATCCTCATACATCACTGTATAAATAGCATCTTTATTGCTGTTTACTTTACTGCACTATCATCATCTAGTAGTTCACACTACATTGTATTACTATAGAATGCTCACCGTATAGATGCCACTGTGCATTACTTATACACTCACTATTCATAAGACATCATGGAATATTCATCATGATATCATCAAACATCATCTTAGGGCATACACCATCATCAAATTATGCTTCATCATAAATCATCATCATCATTGTGTGCATCGATTATACATTAACATCTTTTATAAGGCACCATCAAAGTGTGGGAATGCATCACATCATTAAGTGTCAATAAGTTTGCATACATCACAATATGCCACTTGTCTGCGCATGTCAACCTTGTATGTGCTTTTAGAACAGACTACACACATCAATGTTGTAGTGTACTTTCATCATTGTGTACTCATCATCTTGTCCATGCAATATCACTGTATTGCATATAACTTTTCCATTGTACATATGTATACTCATTACCATACCTAAGTATACATACCTTCAACTGTGCATACTGCAGCAGGTCATCATCATAGTGTAGTTTACTGTAGAAGGCCTCAAACTTGCTAGGTCCATCACAAATCAAACTTGGGACTGTTGAAATGAGGAGAAACCCAAAAATTTGACCAAAAGGAGCTTGTAACTTTGGATTGTTTGCTCTCTCAGACCACCATTAATTTGAACTCAGTCAACTGCTGCAAAAACCTTTACTGTGGAGGAGGTCTTTACTTTAGTCCAAAATTTGCCTTAGTTCAACGAGCTTCTTTTCTTTGCCTTCGTTCGAGATGACTATGAATTTGGGACTGTTCAGACTCCCTCAAATTCGGGTCTGTGGAAACCCTACTGTCAACAACCTCGGATCTCTTAGTCAAAATCCTTGGATCTTTGTGGAAAGAATTCAGATCTCTTGCTGTTGTTTATTCCCCAAAAGATAAAAAGATAAAACCTTCTGCTCCCATGAATTCTTTCCTCAACCAATGAGTTAGGGCATCATCATGCTACAATGAAGTCACCTAAGTGCTGCAAAAATTCGTATTGTTCACTGTTGACTGTAGAAGACCTCACCTGTGTAAAAACTCGATCTGCTGCTGCTACTGGTCACCATCAAAATTCAGACTATATAGGGCATCAATTTTATCCTCTACTGCTGCCACCAGATTCTTCCTTTAGCTCCAATTTCAGACTTGGTTTTGTCAAGAAAGTCATGGTCTGCTGCCACCGAGTTTTTAACAACTGTTGACCCCAAGAAAAATTCCCAAAGGAAGAGTTTATCTGCTGCAAAAATTAGACTGTAAAAAAATTGACGGTTGCCTTTGAATTTGCCTCTGTCAGCGAAAATCTCAGAGCAAATTCAACTTTTACACGCTTGCAAAATGAAAGCTTGATAGGGTATTTATACTAGTTTTCCAAAAAAATTGAGCCGACCTGTCATAAAAAATAATTTTATTTTTATAAGCTTGTAGGATGGCCGACTTCTTCAAGGTCAACAAGGTATTGCTTATTGTTTTAATATTCAATATTTTGTGTTTTTGTTTGTCACATAAACCCTAAAAATTTCTTCACCCATGGTTCTCCATAAATCAATGGAAAGGGTGATGATGGTCTTGTGTTCAAGCATCAAGGACCCACGGTACCATGTGTAAGGGTTTCAATGATACTTTTAAAGTCTTCTTCAAGACATTAGCCCCATTAATGCCCCAATAGCATTCTTACCATAAGAGGGACCAAGGACCCTTGGTTAAGGGTGTGCACTTGTCTTTAAGATCAATGTATGTGTGCCATGTGTCCACCACATCTTCAACACCAAGGGTGTAACAAGCCACAAGTGTCATGTCCCCCCAAAACCCAAGGTGACCACACACAACATATTCACCCCTCCTTCAAAGGTACAAGGACCATCAAGTGCAAATAAGTGTGCCCATGTGTCCAAGCGCCATCATATGTGTGTGGGTTCCTTCATCATGTCATCTAAGTGCATCAAGTGTAAGAAATGGGCTTCATGACCTTTGTAAGGGCATCAAGGTCTTCATCAAGTCATCAAGGACCTTTAAGCCATCAAATGTGGGTCCAAGGGCTTCTTCATCAAGCAAGAGGCTTCATGGGCTTCTTCAACCACCTCAACCACACTAAGAGACCTTCAAGGGTCAAGATTCATCATGACATCACCTGTGGGGTTGCCAGACCTTCTCTTGGGGTACCATGACACCATCAGAGCATGAATGACCACACAGAGGCTTCAACACCATCTCCAGGGTCTTCAGCACCATCAGCAGGGTCTTCAGCATCTTCAACAAGGTGGTGGCTTCAAGATCCAACCTTGTGGGTACATGGACCTTGTCAACTGGGTACAAGGTGCTTGAAGGCACGAGCCCACTTTGTAAGGGGTCCAAGGAACTGGAAGTGGGACTTGGTGGCATCAATGAAAACCTGTGGGGACACTGCATGTCCATGTTGGCATCAATGACAATTTCATCAACAATTTCCTTGCCATTCATGAGTGTTGCGAGTTATTCAAATATTTTGGTTTCATATATTGAAGAAAAATGACATAAGCATGAAAATTCTCATTCAGACATTATTTCAAACACTTTGAGCATCAAGGGTTTTAATTAAAGATTTACTCAAAATTTGAAATTAAAACCACCAAGTCAAAAGTCTTTCGAACACTGAAAATTAAGCAAGCACATAGAACACAAGTATTTTTGGTCAATCTAGATCGAGTAAAACACCAACTTGGGGAAAACCCAAAGAGGAATTTTTTTCAGTAAGGGTACACTTAGAAAAATCTTTTTACATAAAATTTTCATTCTCACTCTCTCTGACAAAATTTCACAAAATACAACACAACAGATTCTACCTCGAATTTGTGCCAAAGAGTAGCTGTACGGCTGTCCACATGTGCTGTACGACTTGCTTAGTCTGCTACCTTGAAAATTGAGCCCACATGTGCCTGCAATTAATGTTGTATGACTAGTACAATCTGCATTTAATGTTGCAGTCACCTTCCTTGGTATTCAATCCCACATGTGTGACTGTATGGTACTGTTGTACGTTCTTTACAGGCTGTCTTGGAAACCGTGTTGCTGCTATTTCTTGGAAATTGTGCCCTTCTTGCCTCAAAAACCCTTCTTTGACCTTCACTTATCCTCTTTCTCTTTTTGATGGTGAATGTGTCCACCTTGTCCCATTCTTCATTGTTTTATACTTTAAATTTTATAACTACCTTTCTAACTACCCAATCAAGGGTTGAAATCAAATTACAAAATGAAGGGTCTAAATTAAATGCACTCACTTTTTAATAATTAAATCACTAACTATTAAATGTCACTTAAGTGAGACCCACTTCATAAAGTACAAAACATCATAAATTTATTTATATAAAAGTCACTTTTTACATAAATACATAAAGGAACAAAGCCTTTTTAAGTCCCCCTCATCACAACCATACCAAAAACATGAGCGAGGACCTTTAGCGTTATCTTTTCAACACTCCCTCCTAACGAGGAAGGTCCTTCCGACACTATCAGAATCTCCACCTCTGATCCCTAGAGCAACTTCCTCTTGCTCTAGAATGCCTCTCGGAGACAAGTGCTTGATCTTGAACTGGAACACTGACTCTCGAGATTCCATCTGAACATCATCAACCTGCTCATCACCATCACCACTAGACCGGTTGAGTCTTTTGACAGTGCTCCGGAGAGATCCACTCTCCTCATCAGAAGAAATGTAAATAACATGTCGATCAAGTGCATCTCCTGTTCCATCCTTTGACTCTGACTCAGATAGCCATCCACCTGTGCCTGGACGTACAACATGTCCTCTCAAAATATATAACCTGTCCCTGCGATCACCAAGCAGGATAGTGGTGCCAATTGGTTCATCTGCCCGATACAGGAAAGCATGACCAAACCTGACCATCATCCCATAACCATCATCTTTAAAAGATGACACCTAGGGTTTACTAACTCTCATCCTAGGAACAAAGAGAACTCCATGTATCTCTAGGACCTTACAAAGTTCCAGTTGGAACCTGGCTGTTCCAACCCCACAAATAGCTACCTACGTATTCTCAATCTCTGTCTGAACATAGTGTCCTGGTCCCAACTTTGTGATAATCTGGAATGCATCATATAACCTAGTCATATGTCTGGATGGCCCACTATCAACAGCCCATACATGCTAAAAAGATGTACTCCCCACACTAGAGTCAATGGAGACAAGAGAAAATTCATTGTCGAACATTGCTACAAACTCATCTACTGTTGCAGATGCTGCAAAATCTTTTTCTGTCTTCCCCTTTTTCTAATTAGGACACTTTGAGGCAAAGTGTTCCAACTAACCACATTGGAAACATCTGATGTGACTCAAGTCTTTCTTCTTAGTCTTTGCCTTTGTTGCAAGTGCCACATTTTGCTCGACATCCTCACTAACCTAACCAACCTGAGAACTCTCCTGTATCTCCTCCTGGCGAAAATCATCCCATAATCTGGACCAACTGGGAAGCTTTTCTCTGCCCACAATGCACTTTACAAAGATGTCCCACTTCTTGGTGAAGCATTTCAAGGCTATCCTCACCAACTCAGAGTTAGAGACAATCTCTCCTACAATTGCCAACTCGTCCTTCACTTGTGCAACACGAGTCAAATAGGAGGCTACACCCTTGTCCTTAGTCATTTTTATACTATGTAGCTTGTCTCTAAGCGCCATCTTGCGGTTCTCATTCTTAGCTTCAAACAATTGATTCAAAGTATCCCACACCTCCTTAGCTGTTTACTTCTCTGCTAAATGTGGAATGAGGTGGTCTTTAACCCCATCCAGGATTACCCTTTGGGCCCTAGCTTCAAGAGCTTCCTGCTCTTCAAGCTCATCCTTTTCTGTTGGTTTGGTCACGGTACTGTTTGCAAACCTCCAAATTTTCCATTCTTTCAATACAACAATAATTCTTACTTTCCAAGGTATATAGTTGGATACACCATCCAACCTATCCTCAAACCGTATGCTCATCATGGGAAAATCACAAGAACAACTGAAAGTGAAAGACTACCACAACACTTTCTTTTGCAGTTCTTTACTGTGAAACACTTGCTTGCTTCCTACTTTAGTATCGCTTTGATACCATGAAGAAAAATGACATGAGCATGAAAAATCTCATTCAGACATTATGTCAAACATGTTGCCCACCTATTTCGACTAGTTGGCAACCTCATTTACATTGAAGATGTACATTATGTGCAGTTTGTACCATGGAAAAATTCTAGGGATTTTTCACTCAGCAGGGCAATTATGCCCCTTTTGTACACGAAATGCCCGCTCCCCTGCGTGGGACAATTAATGTAACTTTATATGTCAGCATGGGTCATTCCTCTAAGGATGTCACCATGGACTTTATTATCAGGGAAGTCCTCTTCATCGAGTGTTTTTTTCCCCTTCCAGTTAATTTTGTTAATTAACAGTTTTGATTGGTTGGGTTTTTCACTCACAAATCCTCCAAAGTGGTGAATTGGCGTTCTGATAATCAAGCCCATGAGGTGGCTAAGGTTTCAAGTTGTTGTCCATGACCATGCTAGCCATCTCTTGTAGTCTTGCGAAATTTCGTTAGGATTTTAATTTTAATTTGTGATTTTTCCTAATTAATTAACTTTACAATTTGGTGGTTAATTAAATAAGTTTTGATGTGATAATGTAATCTTTTGAACATGGAATTTTGTAATAGGGGCTATGAATGCAAATGAAAATGTTATGACACCCCCTAAGCTATTGGTTCAAGTCTCATGTCATTCTGGCAAGGGGTTAGGAAGTTAGATTAATTTTGGTTAAAACAAGGGACTTTTTCCTAGGAAATTAATTTAATTTCCTAGGGTGAAAAAATAACTTATTTGATTTTGAAGGAAAAAATCAAATAAAGCCATGGTAATTAAGTTTGGGGGGTGGTTAAGTATAGTCAAATTTTATTTAAATAAACCCCCTCCATGGTCAAAATATTTTTTTGAAGATTTCCCAAGTGGGGCGCCCCTCTTGTCTTAATAAAAGAATAAATAAAAGATTAAAAATTAAAAATAATAAAAATAAAAATTTGAGTCAAAGAAAGCCCCAGATAAAAAATAAAAGATAAAAATAAAAAATAAATAAAAAATAAAAGATAAAAAATAAAATAATAAAAATATAAAATAAAAGAATAAAAATAAAAGATAAAAAAGATAAAAATTTAAAAAAGATAAAAAATAAAAGATTAAATAAAATCAGTGTTCCACCAAGTATCCGGGACGGGGGGGCGTGGGAGCGGGGAAACGCACAATGGGGACGTGTAGAGGCACCCCCAAATTTCGGGGTATTTTAGGGAGCGGGGGGGCGTCGAGGTCTTTAAATTTTAACATAGGGGGGGGGCATCTCTAAAATTATTAATTAATAAAAATAAATACATGCTAAATTGAAATTCATCATTGTGCAATGTAAACATGATATTCGGTTCACAATGGCGATTTTAAATTTTAAATACATGCACATCTTCCATAACAACTTCGAATCATAAACATAAACATAAAATGATAAATGACAAATCAATAATCATAAATCTAAATCATAGACATGTCACATATGTCATAAATCATAAATGATAAATTGTAAACACTAAACACTGAACACTAGACTAGTAAACATTGCAGTATACTTTATTTCATATTTGGCAAAAAATACTCAAAATAGTACTGAAGAGTAAAGTACTAAAGACTCAAGAGTCAATGAGTGATGAGTCAAAGTCTAAAGACTCAGTCTGAGTTCATCAATGACAGTAAATAAAAGTTTAAAACTAAAAGTATCAAAAATAAATGATGAAAAGACTCAAAATTCATCAAGGAGATAGCTCCATGGACTGGTCCTCCTGATGCATCTGCTGCATGAAGTCACCATCTATGGGAGTTTCACAGAGCTAATATAAAATTTAAATACTAAAGTCTAAACTAATAAAAAAAAACTAAATAGTAAAAGTTTTACTGTACAGTAAAACTAAACAGTAAACACTAACAGAGCTACATAAATTATAAAATTATAAAAACAAATTTACAAACTAAATACTAAATAGTAACATTGTAGATTTTGTGATAAGCACTGGCAGTCTAGCAGGCCAAAGTCAAACCATCTTGCCGGCTCTCCAACAGTTTTAATGTTTTTAATATTT